>CAKALG010047506.1:0-18572 GCA_916700815.1 Helicolenus hilgendorfi
GCCTGGAGACATCATCTGTACAAAAACTTTGGTGTTATACTTTGATTGTCAGACTATGGAATAACATGTTTATTTATCCTCTCATGCTTCTAATGCCTGACTGCAAAGAGGGAAGAGAGAGGTAAGAGAGAGGGAGAGAGAGAGAGAGAAACTCTTAAGGAGCACTCAGCTGCTCTTTGCCTGAGGACCTTGTCTGCTCTCACCTGCTCTGTTTGGCGGCAGTGTAACAGCAAATTTTACACCGTCTGGGACACAAATTGGCATTCTGAACTCTGGTTATTCCTCCAGTATAATCTAATTAAAAGACACTGCCAGTGGGGTAGAAATCAGAGCATTATAAAGTTTGATAGACAGGCAGACATAAAAGTGTTTGCAATTTCACAACATACTGGGCACGAGTGTAAAACTTCAGAGCCTTGGCTGGAAGAGGTTTGGGCTAACTGAATTAGCCCAACTACACGCTTCTGTGGTGAGTATAAGCACAATATTAGGTGCTGAAATGTGATTTTACCGTATTTTAAGCTTTGAAGTCCGGCTGAAGATTTTGCGACTGACTTCAGATATCATGTTATGGAAGGATGAGTGAACTAGGTACACTGTGTGCACCAAATTTGTTTTTGTTTTCCTTAAAAGCATGGCTAAGTGTTGGGTTTCCTGGCCACATTCCAGTTTTGACATTGTGCACTAGAGGCATAGTTGAAAACCAATAGAGAAATGCACAACATGACAACTTTATACTGAAGGAAAAAGCTAGGGTCAAGTTGAGTATCTTTTGGAAATCTGCTGCAGATACTACAATCTAATGTTCAAACAATTTACCTTAATTTTAAATGGATTCTTTCCAAAATACAGTATTTTCGTATTTTACCCTTGTATTTCTATTCACAGGGTCACACGGACTAGAGTCTAGTGGAGCATGCATTGTAGCATGGCAGATATACAAGATGAATCTGACAGATAATCACTCAAAACATTTGGACTTACGGTGAGTTTCCAGCTGAAGATGATGTTAAGAGTGTGGAAGTAAATTAGATCACTTATTCAAACACAGAAACATGGCCAAACTCCACACGGATAAAGCTGGAGCTCATGTGTTAGAGTTAGGCTTTCAGCCACGACATGATATGCATTGTATGAGTTCTTCCATCTACGGTCAATTCGGATTGTGATAATCTATAAATAGTAAAACACTGTGCCAGTCAACCCAGGCTGATTCACTGGATGTGTATCGCAGAGACAAGCCTTCTACTGCATACTATTGTCTGGATTCATTGTCTGTTGTAGTGTCCAATGTTTCAATGTGGAACAAAAACAAAAGCAGTCAACCTAGCTACTAAGCTACACAGTGTGGTTATGAAAGGGCAGGTATTAGCAGGTATTAGCCATGCGCAAAAGTTTCCTCCAGCATTATGTTCAGCCAGACTCCCAGCCAACTTTGTACATGATTTGTACAAAAAATCATCAACCCATCTATCTCAGAAAAATAGTGTCAATTCAATGCTATGATTGCTGTCCTACGATAAAGAGACTACCATATAGTCCAGTAGTAATATAACTTGACCTCACACAAATTGCAGAAAAAACTAACCAAATCTGGGAAGAACAGGACCAGATTATGGTAGAATATATTAGGACCAGACCCATGATGTAATAATACATTTTCATCACTGATATACTGTATGTGTTTTGTTTTTGCTTCAAAGTAAGCACGCACAATAACGTAGGCCGAAATATGGCTAAAAAGACATTTTTGGTAGGATCATATTTAGGCGATTTCCAAAACTTTCCCTTCATACAATTCCTTGAGACTTTTTTTCTCTCATTAAAAACATATTGAAGACACAGAATCCATTGAGTTTGTTTTTGTTGCAATTGGTGCGAGGTGGACCCACAGTTTTGAGTAAAATGCCTGGACTACAACAATCCAGATTCTTGTCTAGTACAGCAGTTTGTAGTGTTTTATCATGACTACTTTTACAGTATAAACTACGCTGGCAGAAAATATGGCGTGCATCGACCATAATCTAAATTTGTCTCAGCACCGCTTATTTTGGCTCCCATTGTGTATAAATGTTTAACCATCTGACATGGTGTTCATGGTCACGCAAGAGACTGATGGAGAAGGCTAATATCAAGTATCATTACCAAACTAATTTTCAACTAATCTTCTTGTGTAGTTACATTACCAAAACTCATTACACAAAAAGGAGCATTTATTGTGAGTTTAACAACAATATAAGCCACTTTAAGGACAGTTGTAAGGTATATCTACCTCGAAAAAGAGAGGCATTTAAATGCTTTGTTCCCTCAAACTCAACACAGACAACATATTATAGCAATAGCCCACAGGACAATGTGGGACTTCTTAAGACACTATAAATAATTATAAGGCTCTCCAAAAATGTCAAGGACAGCTGTGTTAAATGTTAAAGGCAATAGTAAAACAAGGCAAGTATAGGCCAAATACATTTTCTATCGTGGATAAAACCCAACAATGTAGTAAGGGAGATGCTTCACAGAGCAGGATATAGTAAATCCTACTTGTCAGGAAGCATGAGACAAAAACTGTCAACATAAAGAGGGAAATACTCATCTCATATTTTATCACAGGAAACAAATGTGAGCCCTGAGATTGTCCAAACAAAGACAATATATCACTGCTCCCATCAGCTGCATACAGGCTGAAGGAGGAGCTGTTTAATTCCAATGCAGGATAATCACCTTTGACCTATATTTACTGATCTGTACACTATCGTCTTAACCCTGAGGATTGTGATGGTTAAAGGGTAAAGACTAAGAAATCACCAAAACAAGAAAGCGTCAAAAATAAAGTCTCATAGAGTGAAGGATGAGATACTATTATTGGATGATGTACTTCAATCTGATTACATGTCTCTCAAGGCCAGAATGCAACTAGTATAGCACCATGTAGTCAATGTTTTGACACCATATTAATGAATTTGATACTGCATGTTCTTCATGGTCAATTTCTAGGAATACGCCACTTTGAGCTCACCGTTTTACCAAGACAAATCAGTAAAGCTTAAATAATGATGGCTCATAAACCTTGGGCAGCTGCTATCTGCACACAAGCTACAGTAAGTATACAAGTGACTAGTTAGTCAGTTGAAAGCTCACAAAGTAATTTGTCATTTAATCTGTCTCTTTGCTAAAATGACCGCAGGTTCTAGTTGTATTGGACGATATAGCCATTTCAACAAGAATATGTAAAGAAAAACAGAATATCATGTTTCAGCTTTTTAGAAGGACTGATGAAAGAAGCTTTTAACGAAAAATTACAGCGTAAAAGTACAATTCATAAGATGACACTGACCGTACCAGCATGATTTTGGATTGGTTGTTCCAAAACACTGACTTTAGTCTTTAACCAGGGTACAGGAGTACTTAAAGGGACAGTATGTAGGATTTGGCAGCATCTAGCGGTGTGGATGCAGACTGCGACCTAGTGAGCACCCCTCCGCTCACTCCTCCTTTTCCAAGACTGCTGTAATATGAGCTGCCGAGCGCAAAAACCGTAGTAATGCCGTTCGCTTTGCTCAGAGACCATCCTTACCATAATAACACTACTTCAGGCGCAATGGAGGTCAGACGGCAGCTGCGGTATCATAGTCTTGCACTCTGCGGCTCACGTTACCGCAGTTTCACAAGCGTGTCGGAGAACTACGGTGGCCTTCAGGTAACGTAAAAACATGAAAGGTTCTCTCTAGAGCAGTGTTTGGTTTGTCCGTTCTGGGCTACCGTAGAAACATGGCGGAGCAACACGGCAGACTCCGTGAAGAGGACCCGATCCCTATGTAGATATGAAGGGCTCATTCTAAGCTAACGAAAACATAACGACTCTTAGTTTCAGGTGATTATACAGTAATGAAAACATAGAATGAATATTATATTCCATTTTGATAGATCCCTCGAAATGTTACACACTGTTCCTTTAAAAAGTTCCTGCAGGAGGCTGCATACAAGCTCATAAAGACTTGAGTAGAAAAGATAAAGTAACCTGTGCCTGTTCTCAACTGTGTTACCATACGATTATAAAATACTGTTAGAAAAAGAATTCTAAATCTTTACTGATAGATCACCTTTGTCAAACAAGTTTACAAATTACAAAAATGTATTACTGTACTGTTGGTTTGAGTCAGCTGTGACCTTCAAACTCAACCAAATCTGCCAAAGCTTAACCAAATGTGATCAGACCTCCTTTCTCTTGCAGAGCAGCAACAATGAGCACATTTCATTTCTCAGAAAAAAAACCTGAATGTAATTGTGTCTCCATTTACTATCCATCAATATCTTGTAGACATTGTATCCCTTTCTGTTCATAATTCCACACAGTAAATTTCCTGAGACTCTAATGAGAAAGAATGAAAGAAAAGCACAGCATGAAAATGGCTACCGGGTCTCTTCTCCTTCCCATTCTCCTCGGTCTATGCTAGCGGAGGGTTTTTTATTAATTTTATTTAATTATCCCACAAAGCTCTTCTTCTTTTTTTTTTTTTTTACACTGGGCCATCTCTGCCTGTGTCCTACTCCCACTGTGTGAGCTTTGTAATTTAATAAAGCTTCATTTAAGAGAGAAGTTGATTAAAAAATTAAGCTCCAATGATCACCACAGCCTCGGCCCTCCCCATTTTATGAAAGATCCAATATTTCATATTATGAACATGTCGGGCAGAAATTATCACCGCAGGACAAGTTAATGCTTTCCGTGCGATCATATGACGATGACAGCAAACCCAACTACAGAGAATGTCCCACTAAAACGTGGAGAAGTAAAAGAGTTAATTTCAATCCTTTACTGTAAATGAGGCATTTTTTTTTCTTTTCCTTTTGCCCCTGCCATAACCCACGTGTTAATTTTTTCATTCATAATTCATATTTCCCGACTTCTTCTGACAGCAGGTGACATGCCACAGCTGTGAAGGAGATTTCTTATATTCCTACCTCTTTAGAGTGAATGATGACACTGTGCTGCAATGCTGGATTGAGGAGAAGGAGAAATTCCAGCCCACTGCCCTCTGCTTGGTTTCACTGTACAGCCTAATTACCTTTACTCATACGATGTCTTTGAAATACAATCTCCCTAAGTTATCCCATCTGTGCAGCAAAGTGTACACAGGCACACAAAGTCACTAATACAGAAAATGTGCAAGCTGTCAATTCCTATTATATAAAAAAAAGGAAAAAAATAAATGATAAATGCAATATCTACACTGCAGCTTAAAGTTAAATACCTTCTCACTGCTGGAGAAACATAATCCACACAATTAATGCTTGAAAATTATAGCCTGGATCTAGTGGCAGTTTTGAACCATAAGTTATTGATTTGGAAATGAAAACCTGTACTCTTCAAGGTTAAATCCAGTCCACCCTCATTACTGCTCTGTCCTTGAGAGGCCCGCACCAGGGCTGCTGCAAGGAGTAGAGAGGACTGCTTTAATGAAGGTGAATTTAATGGGATTTAATGTAGCTGGGGGCAATGGAGCAGCAGAGATATGGTTTTAACAAAGAGCAAGGGACCAAGGGTACAGCCAAGAGAGCAGCCATTTTCCTTTCTTTTTATTTATTTCACATTTGGCCGAGCAGAGTAAAAGCACACCACATTTTCGTCTGACTCAGCCCCGAGAGTCAGTGGTTACACTTCTATAGTCAGGACAATGCAGGCCTCTAGCTTTCCATCTTACCATTCACACACATATTGTATAACATGGCATCATTTTAACAGATTGGAATACTCTGACACGATGTTGGAATTACAATGTTTAATGTTGCTTTATCTTTGTTTTTTTTAAATAACATTTGAGTTTTAGATATATTCCAAGAAGGTACATCAAATATTTGATCCTCACTATTAATGTGTTTTAATCCCATAAGAAGAAAAACACTGCAACACTATTGACTTCAACATTCACAGTCATGTGTAAAACATCTTTTCGGATCAGAGTTACATTTTTGATCACAACTTACTAAGGCATATTCTCCCTCTCCTCTTACTGAGCAAGTGTTTTGATCGGCAAAGCAATTGCATCATGTCTTGCCTCTCTAGTCCACCATTGTGTGGGTGCCTTAGGCTGCTTATCACAAAGCTTTAGGACTAGTAATGTTCCTACTTTTTTATTATTTTCATAACCTGGTTCCATTATTAATCGTGTGGAGCTCTCACAAATGCTGGATCCCATTTGCCTCACGCAGCTTGGCCCTTCAGCTGCGAGGTCATGATCACTTGGCTGTGCCCTCAGCTTTTGTAAACTTGATGTGAACAATGTGTGCTTTCTGCAAATAACATTACATGGCCTGCTCCTACAGTAATGCCCCATAAATATGCCAAAATCTTGAAAAGCAAGGAAAAAAATACTTTCATACCTGGTTTTGAAACCCTTGCACAGTCATTTCTCTTCTTTTTTCCTCTCCCTTCTCTTCCCTCTCTGAAGATCTGCAGGAGAGCTGACAGGGTGCTAATTCACAAACAGAAAGGAGAGCAGGGAAAGCAAAGATGTGATTACAAATGCCAATGCCATGATATAATTCATACAGTGTGTGTTGTTATCAGTAGCAATTCTTAATAATCATACTGGGCCAACGGCCAAACTCATTACTGATCATTGCCTTCCCTTCCTCTGGAGCTGGATGCAGTATAAAAATTAACTGCTCTTCTATCCCTCGCTTCTTCTACAGTCTCTCATCAAAACACAAGCAAGAAAAGTCTTTTTATCTTCTGCTTTAGTTGAATAATACTCTTCACTGCATTTTAAATGCGGAATCACACTGTAGGTGGTAGGTTTAAAAGAAAAACATCTCTGAAAGATCAAATAAGGAGCACATATTTAAAGACATATACCTAAGGTACATGCAATACCTAATTAAGGCATGCTCTCTGCCAGTGTGGATATGATATTTGAGCAGAGGGCACTAGGAAATGAGTAAGGAGCAGAGGCTATCCTGTCTGCCTTTTTTTCCGTCCTGAGACATCTGAGGGAGAAGCTACGAGGCTTGACTGACAGAGGTACTAACCCTGGATCAAGGGGGCCCCAACGATTCACAATGCATACAGAGAGGATACAGCATAGTAAACCTGATACCAGGGCCATTATTAGTGTGTTTGCATCCCATATGAAAGTTATTCACTGACAGATGATGATATCAAGGTGCTGCTTAGCACCCATATGCCTGTATGATCATGGCGAATCTTTAAAACTGTCAACTTAAAATGAATGAAATACATGGATATTGATAGCCTGTTTGCGGTTTTATCGGGCAGTGCTGATAATGTGATTGAAAAGGATCAGATGTTTTCTGAGAAATCTTTAAACTTGTTTGAAGAGCTCCCCTGCGGACCCGCAAACCAAGAAACCTCTTCCAGATTTTTCCTGTCATGTTTAATTGTAAGTGGACTTAAGGAAACTTGTCAATGCCAGCTAATTTTCCAAAATTACAAAAAAAAAAGCCGTGATAGTTATAAAACGAGCCGCATTGTTCGCACATCTGCATTTTCCATTTATACTTTGACTTTCATTGGTGCTGTCTGTAATCCTTCAAACATGACTAATGGGAAACATTAAGTGCAGGTTTGAGAACAAGTGGTTTTAATTAAAATTCTGGATCACAGAGGAACTTGGAAAAAGGAGGTTTTTTAAATCATTCTTCACAGTACCCTGGATGTTTTTTTTTCTTGTTTTTGTTGTTGTGGAGACACACTCAGACCTCGAAAAGAAAAAAAATTACAAGCAGAAAGATAGAGATTCCTCCAAAGTTCAGTAATCAAAAAAAATTTCTTCCACTGACACTTTAGAAACAGCAAATATGCAAAGATACAGCGTCAAACTATTATTAACCCTGACACACAAAGCCCCAACACTTTTTAGGATGTCTGGTTTCCTGTTTACATAACCAAAAAAAGGTCCTTCAAACAGATGGGTGGCATATGAAAGCATCTTGACAAGGCCACGCAAAGATTTGCTTTATTAATTCTGACAATGAAACAAGCAGAAGGGGTACACCACTTGAGCCAATCTTTAACTTCTGTTAGCTGCGGTTTGTTCAACACACATCTCAACTTACTTAATCTACAGCACTCAAGGTCATAGTGACACCATGACCTTGAGACTTTGAAAGTTATTATGTAAGGGCATAATCACTATAACAGCTCTGACTTTAGGAGCCACTGGACTAAAGTGCTGGGCTTTGATGAGTGGCCATCAAAGAGTGGCAAAAAGCAAGTTAAGCCAGCAATATTGTCCATGAGGTGTGTATTTATAACATAAACTTCACTTGTGATTTATATTTATATTGGCAAGAGCATCTACAATACCCTAAAAGTATAAATATACAATTATAG
This sequence comes from Helicolenus hilgendorfi, assembly GCA_916700815.1. NCBI lineage: Eukaryota > Metazoa > Chordata > Actinopteri > Perciformes > Sebastidae > Helicolenus > Helicolenus hilgendorfi. The sequence continues at coordinate 8,354 of CAKALG010047506.1, forward strand.
AGAACCAATCTCTGGTGAATGCAGGGCCCCGCACAGCTATTCTGTGGGACTGCAGTTAAAGAAATAGTTTGCCATTTTGGGGAATATGCTAATTTGCGTTAGCATGCGTTCTTGCCAAGAACTAGATGAGAAAATATATCCCACTGTCACAACAGTGATTACGAAGCCATAGCCAACAGCCAGTCACTACATTTTTTTTCCTGGCAACCTCACAGCGATGACAAGACATTAGGGAGTCACTGTGCCCAACCAAGAAATAAAGTTTATAACGCTACACAATTTTTTTTATCACCTCACGGCTTATAATGTCAAAGCAAGCACCAAAAACCTACTCCCAGTAATAAATACAGCCCTTATTTTCCTCTGTTTTTCAGCACATTCATTGGTCCAGAAAGCCCTTATTTGGTAGCGATTTGCATGTCAAACAATATCAACACAGTAGTAAATTTGGTTGTACGTTTTATGAGTCTAGATAATAAATGTTTTAACGGCATTTCAGTGACTATATATTGTGTGTTAATATATGTTAGGACATGCTTTACATTGACATACAGTCATTTTTGTGCTGTTGAAACAAGATTAATACAATGGATAAGCTTTATGTTTATGGAGGAGCGGGGCACACATTTTTTTACACCTCCAGCCTAATATTAATCCTATCCGAATTGATCTTTTGTTGTCCTCAAAATGTCTCTAAAACAACTTAGTCAACTAAATAACAGAAAACATGGACCCTTTCCCCCACAGCACTTAGATTAAAGAGAACTGACTGAAGATAGATCTACTGAGTACACACGCCTTTTTGGTAACATTAGCTTAATTTAGGCATAAAACACAGTAATACAGCCCACAGGACTCTCACCAGCAGACTGAGGAACAGCTTTTTCCCCCAAAACAATCAGACTTTTAAATAGACAATTCATACGACACCTTCTCACACAAAAATATATCTTATACTGTATATGTTCTTAATGTATATGTTCTTAATATGCCTGTATATGTTCTTCGTATGCCTTGTACAAAGTATTTCTTATATATGTACATTCATACTTCCTGATATGTATATGATAATATGCCTTGTACAAAGTATTTCCTTTTATAATTGTAATATAACTTATCATTTTAATGGAGCTTCCCAGCAAAAAGCATTTCACACGATTGTACCTGCATAACCAGCGTGACAATAAACATCTTGAATATTGGTATAATATGATCTTAATAGGCCATAATGGCTGACAACAAGTTAGCTTAACTATAAATTATCCAACAGACACTGAATGCAACATTAACAGTTACAGTGTCATCTAACTGGTGTTGTGTTTGTGGCCACCTGAGTTAGCTTTAGTCTGATTTTCTAGCTCTAACTCTTCAGACAAACCTGTTGGTTAGCTTGCTAAATGTCTGCTTTACCTTGAGGAGTTTAGCTACCTGGTTAACCTCCTGTTGGACAGGTGTTCCACATATAAACTTGTTGTCTGTAATGGTTACCAGTGGTCTGCTAGGTTGTAGCCCCGATTTGTTGACGTTGAGCGTAAGCTAACGTAAGCTAACGTCAAGCAACCGCTCTCTGTAAGTAATGTAAAACCTAAACTTTTTAAAAACCCAGCGCGTCGTAATGACAACACTTACCGCTGTTTTGAAGACATTTTTCAGATTTCTGAAAGACTTTGCTTTCCAGCTGAAGCTAAATGTGTTCCGTCTGCTGCATATTAAAGACGAAGTTTAACGTTTAACTCTTCGTCAAAGTTGCTGGCTGGTTCAAATAAGCCAAAGATGGCAGCCGGAAATGACGTTTCTCTTTGCTTTTTGAAAGCATGGTTGAAAGTGAAGCACGTGATGGTACGTACATGAACATAAAAATAATAAATAAATAAAATGGAAATTAATGTAGCCTGGCTTAATCTGATAAAATAATTTTAGTAATAAATACATTTAGGAAAATGTGTCATACTGCCATATAGGACAATTTGGTCAACTTTGTTTGGCTAAACAAAAGAATCTGGGAAACTTAAAAAAGTCTTACTCTGCAGTGCAACCCACTGAAAATGTATATTATTCAATATATTCAACTAGGACCAGAAAACCAAAATACTGTTCTGAAAGTAGCCAACAAACAAGAAATAATGTAGAAAGATTATTGGACACTGAAATCAGTCACTTCTATCTCCTATAAATAAATAAATAAATAAAATGGAAATTAATGTAGCCTAGCTTAATCTGATAAAATAATTTTAGTAATAAATAAATTTAGGAAAATGTGTCATACTGTCATATAGGACAGTTTGGTCAACTTTGTTTGGCTAAACAAAAGAATCTGGGGAAAAGTCTTACTGTGCAGTGCAACCCACTGAAAATGTATATTATTCAATAGATTCAACTAGGACCAGAAAACCAAAATACTGCTCTGAAAGTAGCCAACAAACAAGAAATAATGTAAAAAGATTATTGGACACTGAAATCAGTCACTTCTATCTTCTATATTTTCTCAGGCAGTCTGTCTGACTTGTCAAACTGGCTTGATGTGTATCTGAGACAGGCATATGACATTAATGAGAGATAAAGAAATCCTAATGTATGGTGACGCACAGTTTTGCTTGTGTTGTTCTTTGTAGTTAATTCAGTGCAAATAGGCAACTACAGGTGAGGTATTAATTCACAGAGCTTTAAAATTGCCAGTAGGTGTATGTTTCAATTATAAAAATACAAGTGGGTTTATTTTCAACAAATGTTGTGGGAATGGGGTGGGTTTCGTCTTATTTGTTCTTTGTTGGTTTGGATTGCATTTTGGGTCCTTTTTGATTCAATTCATTGATGAGGGTCAATGTTTTCTTTATAATCCCTTGTAATGTAGTGTAATCTGAAGTTACCACAATAAAGCTTCTTCTGTTCCCGTCATCTGGTTCTGCAGCTCTAAACCTTCTTAAGTCTGGTCCTCTACTTTGCAGTTAACAACATCCATCCTTCAACACTGTTGTGACAATGGAGTTGCAGAGCGGCAAAGACAAAGCACTCGTCACCCATCTGAGGTCTGTATGTGTCCATCTGGAAAAGACATTGGAACAAACAGGTTGTTGGGGCAACTGGAGTCTCTCTCTCTCTCTCTCTCTCTCTCTCTCTCGAAATGCCTCCCAGACCTGCTGGTGTCTGTGACAGGCCCTCTCCTGGTGAGCTAGCCTCCATGATGAATGGCCACCTTTCCACTCTTTATCGCCCCACTAAATCATGCGCTTACCATGCTTTTATGACCAATTTTTGCTGCTTTGTTTTACTCTACCCCCATTTTTGAATGAAACTCCAAAGGCTCCACTTTTTTTTGTATATTGTATTAATCTTTGAGGGTTTATCACTGCATTGGTATTCAGGTGGAGATTTGAGATCTAGCTTTATTAATCAAATTCACCGAGACAAATGTGTCAGACCTGGTTTGGACTGGAGAAATGCTCCACAGAAAAATGCTCTTATCTAAAGAGCAGATATTTCCAGAATGTTTCATTCATTTAATGTTTTCTAACCTGTATCTGTTATGCAGCACTCCTGTCTTTTATTTCTATTGTAATCCTGGAAAAGCATAAATTATTTATGTGAGTGAGGGTCACACGTGGAGCTGGTCAGAGATTGCCAGGCAGACAGTATGTCGGGGCAGTGTAGAAGGCCTGAGAAGAGACTATTTCTTTCTCCAGAGAATAAATAAAATATAATTTAGCTTGTACTGTAGTTGTGGCAGCGTAGTTTGGTGTGTAGTTGTGTGTAGTAGCTTTTTTTAATTTTAAGTATAGAAAAGACCTTCTATTCATTTAATATAGGCTACATATATAAAAGTCAATAACAAATCTATATTATGTCATTTGAATCAAACAAATTAAAACAGGATTTCTGGAGAATTTTTACCCAAATGCAGGGTATGCTGGGAAGTAAGCCTATAAGCTAACAGTGTTGAATTTTAGACAAATAATCATGATCATGCCAATATATCTTTAATATGTTTAGGTAATTCAGTAACACATCAATGAATATTACGCTAATATGCTTACATTTATTTCAAATAAAAAGTTGTATGGGTGCTGACACTTTTTGGTTTTGCAGTATAGTAAAAAGCCAATGCTGTTTTTAAGAACACAGATAAATATCAGGTAGATTATACCTATGAAAGTGTTTTATAACTACCTTGGTGATGCAGTGCTTTACTAAGCTCTGGCTTCTGCACAGATTCAAAGCAAGGCAGGTTTGGCCAGATATGTTGTACTCTGTCTCCCCCCAGTGGACAGAAAAAAATCCTGTCTTGTCATTTGTTCTGAATGATGTTCATCTTACCTGTATGACTGTTTTCCACATCCACAGGGAATCAATTAAAACAGATGGATAGAATCAACATTAACCATTGTTTGTTGTAACTGATTAATATTATATTAAATCAAAACACATTAAGAGTTTAAAATTATACATTAAAAGTATAAGAGTTGAAATCATTTGTAGTTTATAGTTATAGTTCATGACATGACAATTATCTTTTATTTTGAAGGTGATGTTTTCAGATGGGTCATTTTTAACCCTTTCCTGATAGGATCTCTCTGAGCACAGAAGCCTATTCTGCAGTCCTCATACCTCTTTGAGGTTTTGATGATCTATCAATCACCTAAACAAAGCTTGAGTGTGTGCGAGCCACTGCCAGGGGAGGTCTGACCTGCGGCCTAGCGTGACATTCAAGGAAGGAGTGCTACTCACCCAGGAAATCCTATTACACCAAAGTATGATGGATATCAGTACTGGGAAAGCTCATATGTGGTCTGACATATAATTTGTTATAATTTGAGAAAAAAAAAAATGTATGACCACGTTCACCTTTATCCCTGTCTTTCACTTTTTCAAAACTCTTTCCCAAAACACACACACACACAATCTCATATTCCTGAGATACAGAGAGTGAATTGTTGATTTTATTGAAATAAAATGTTTTTAAAAATTGATTGTAGAAAACCAGATTAAATAGAAAGTAAACATGTAGACTTGCATCTAGAAATTAACCATGGCATTTATTTTTTTCAAACCTCACCATCATTTTCTCTCTTTACAACAAACTCAATGAATACAAACTACTCATTCAAGTGTTCAATGAATAAATAATGAATGCACGGTGGTGAATTAGTTTTTGTTTTCTGAATGGCATTTCTCAAATGTAACATGGCATTTCTGAGAATGCAGAGTTAATAGTTTTGCTAAGTCACAATGACTTGTCTGGAGATTTAGTAGTGATTGAACGGACTATTCAAGACCAAACTATCTTGAATACTTGTGTTATCTGAATCAAAGAGGTATAGATTTGCTTTTTTGAGCTGATTAATAACACCAAAGATATGATGGTATACTACTTATGGGCAAAGGAGTGAAGTCCCTCTCCATCATGAAAATAAAACAGTCTTTGTCAACGCTGTGGAGACAAAAAAAAACCGGTTATAAGCAAATGTCACATGCGCCCCCCCGCGATGGTATTGGTAAAACTAAAGGTAGGGTTAATCAGGCGATCAAGTACTCTTATCAAGAGTCTCCTACTGTGTGTGTTTGTGCTCTATCAGTCTTCTGTGCCATATTGATTGTCCAAGGTAAGAGAATGCCATGTAAATTTGCAGCTAAAATTTTATAAGACATCCCAGCATGCAACTTTTGGACTTGTCTTTAGCTTTTTTTGATGACATTTATCTTATAATAGGATTAACAAGTCATGAATGTATTGTGACATGTAAGTCACATGTTTTTCTCACAGCTCTTGTCTGTTTTCCATCTTCACAGTGAGTTTTTCTTGACCAGTCTCTGAACTCTCCCCTTTGTATGCTTTTCTGATAAGAAATAAGGAAACATAGGACTGAACCTGCCAAAATAAAAAATAAATGAATATATAAATAAATGACTCGATAAATAAATCACCAGTAGTCACTGGAGTGGACCATTGCAGAGCAGCTTTTTTAAAGGTACAGTGTGTAGCATTTGGTGGCATCTACTGGTGTGGTTGCAGATTGCAACCAACAGAGTACCCCTCCGCTTACTCCTCGCTTTCCAAGACTGCGGTAACGTGAGCCACCGAGTGCAAAACTGTAGTAACGCCGTTCCCCTCGCTCAGAGGTCATCCTTACTATAATAACACTACTTTAGGAGCAACAGAAGTCAGATGGCGGCTGGCTGTACCACGGTTTTGCACTCTGTGGCTCACGTTATCGCAGTTTCACAAGTGTGTTTGAGAACTACGGTGGCCTTCAGGTAGCATAAAAACTTGAAAGGCTCTCTCTCTATAGCCAGTGTTTGTTTTGTCCATACTGGGCTACTGTAGAAATATGGTGGACTCCATGAAGAGGACCCGCTCCCTATGTAGATATAAACGGCTCATTCTAAGCTAACGAAAACACAACAAATCTTAGTTTTAGGTGATTATAGACAAAAGAAAACATAGTTGTGAATATTATATTCCATTTCTGCTAATAAATCCCCCGAAATGTTACACACTGTTCCTTTAACTCACACTACAAAAATGTTAAAAGTGTAATCGTGGAAAAAGTTCAACACCTGGAGAGCAGATCAAGAAGACAAAAACAAAAGCTGTGAAGAAGGAAAGGTACTGAGTCCACTCACACACAGCTGTGATAAAGAGGAACCCATAGGAAACCATAGAGCCTAATCAGAACCACAAAGCTTACTGGGACTGTCCTTAAACTGGAGTACAGTGCACTCATTGCATCACAGACACTGAGCATTTAAAACGATGATGGTGTTACCACTACGAACAAATAGTTCACCTATATCACTCCGGTCCAGAAGCATATAGGCCTCCTGAGTGTCAGCAGCGGTCACTCCACAGAACGCTGACATTGTAGCAATGATTATTCTCAGAAAGAGAACCACGTTGGAAATACATCAGTTTGGGGCTGCAACTAATTATTATTTTCGTTATCGATTTATCTACTGATTAAATTCTCATTGAATTGTTGGCTCTAAAAGAATATCCACCTGTGGCCCCTCAAAATGTCAAGGTCTTTAAATTGTTTGCTTATTCCAATCAAACCCAAGGATACTTTCCAAAGATGTGATTACAATTGAGAAGATGGAAACAGGTAATATTTGGCATTCTGGGTTAAGAAATAATTTAAACGATAAATCACTGATCAAAATAGTTGCAGATTAATTTTCTGTCCTTGGACTAATGGTTTCGGCAGTCTACATTAGGTTACGTTCTGATCTAATTTCCTTCATAATCTTATCCTCTATCATCGTTATAATTAGGGCTCAGTTGAGTTGAATCAGGCCCTTTTCCTTGCCACTTAAAATGAAGAAGCTTTACCAACAGGCCGCTCTTCAAATCCAGATAACTGCTGGGCAAATGTATTCTAATCTCTTAATTCAATCTAACTGATCTTTGACCACAGAAAGCATTTTCCTTGTAAAATTGTAATCCCTAGCTGCTTCATCTCCCTAAACTAAATATGCAATTTACATACATTATAGCCTGCGGCCTGTACAGTATATGGGCATCAGCGCGGGAACGCTGCACCACGGATGTGTGTTTGACAGTCTGTGCTTTTAAGGGAGGCAATCCTGCAGCGATCAAACACTGGCAGGATGCAATTTAGAGCAACATGGAAGGAGGATAAATTCAAACAGAGCGCCCAATGTAAAATTAGCCAGAGGAGAGTAGTGGACTTTGGCTTGCCACTGACCTCTAACTGCTTTAATTAAATGGGGAGTTTCCTCTTCCTCTTGAGTAATAAGTAGCAGTGCTCCTCCGTGGCCCATGGCACTGGCAGCCACATAGCACTGATATCTCTACCTTTTATTATCATCACCACTGCTCCTGCCAGACCTGTGAAACAGTGCCAAGCTGATTCCTAAGGGGTCGTAAATTCCCAATCAACACCTCGCTGCAAAGTTCGGTCCGTGTACAAGGTTATTTCTGTTCACAGAGGTGGACTACGATTCATTATGTGCCTTCGCTGATGAGAGGGATCATGAATGATCGTCTCTGTCAAGGTGCCTGTCTGATCCTAACAAAGCTGATGTTCTCTCAGCTATGTGATCTGTCTCAGATGCTTTTGGGGCTTATTAGATTAGACTCGGAGGTATTTACTTATTCATTAGCAACCAAATAAAAGAGGTCTTAAAGGTCATAGAGAATCCCACTCCCTTACTATGCTAATGTCTATCACTGCTATTCAAACTTCTTATGTATCATCAATAAATGTTTTAGTGTCTACTTTTAATTGACAAACTCGCCAGTGTCAGTACCCACCTCATCACTGTCAAAGCCTGATGGAGGTAGGACAGACAGAGCAGGTAAACACTATTTGTTGCATTCAACCGTGATGGCGGCAACAACCACATACAACTGTAGGTGAGTTCCATCATCTTCCTCAATAGTCAAGTCAAATTTTATTTGTATAGCACATTTAAATACAACCGCCGTTCACCAAAGTGCTGAACAGTCATAAAATACAAATGAATACAAAGCAAACATAAACAACAGAGGAAGACAATGAACATAATGTGCACAAAAATAAGATAAAATCAAGCTCAACTTAAACCAGCAGTAGGCAGAATATTTTTGGCATCATTGGGCAAATATTCCATAAAAACCTTTCAGCATATTGTGATTGGAGTGTTGGGCTGTTCATTGAACGGAGGCAGCTGTCAATCACTCGCAAACTCCGATCAAACGATCAAACTAGGCAGTGTTGATCAAATATGAATCAATATTATGTTACTGTAATGCCTATTTCTTGCCTCAAATGTCATCAGAAACATCTTGTACTGTACTGTTTAGCTGTAAAATGAGAAAGTGTGCTCTGGCTGGTGGTCGGTGCTTGATATTTCCTCAACTAATCTCAACATGGCTGCCGGGTCATGCAGGATATAGTGACCATTTCATAAAAAATAACTTTTTTTTTTTTTTTTTTTAAATCAGATTTGCTCCATTTCTACCCACTGGTGCTTTAATCAAACGCCAATAAGAAGAGGTGGGTCTTCAGCAGCAACTTAAATGTTTCTGTAGTCTGAGCAAATTATATACAGGTGCAGCTCAAAAAATTAGAATATCGCGAAAAAGTTCAATATTCTTCGTCAGTTATTTAAGAAAGTGGAAATGTAATTTATTCTAGACTGATTGCACATAAACTAAAATGTTTCAAGCATTTTTTCATTTTAATTTTGATAATTACAGCCTACAGCTCAAAAAAGAAAGAAAAGGGTATCTCAAAATATTAGAATATTTCATAAGATCAATCAAAAAAAGGATTTACAATAGAAAAATGTCCAACTTCTGAAAAGTATGTGCATTTAGTCACTCAATACTTGGCAACTCTGTTGCTTGTACAACTTTTCCTACCTCACTTTTCCCTTCAAGTCAACTTTCCGTGAACATGCTTCGATACAGCACTCTGTGAACAGCCAGCCCTTTCAGCGATGACCTTCTGTGACTGACCCTCCTTGTGGAGGGTGTCAATGATCGTCTTCTGGACAACTTTCAAGTCATCAGCCTTCCCCATGATTGTGGTTGCGTGTACTGAACTAGACTGAGAGATACACGGTATTTATTCTGTATGAATAGCAATTTATTGAAACTCAAAATGAAATATTCTAATTCTTTCATTTTTGAGCTGTAGGCTGTAATTATCAAAATTAAAATGAAAAAATGCTTGGAACATTTTAGTTTATGTGCGATGAGTCTATAATATATTACATTTTCACTTTCTTAAATAACGGACAAAGAATATTGAACTTTTTCGTGATATTCTAATTTTTTGAGCTGCACCTGTATGTAAAGGTAAACTGTTCCAGTGATTAGGGGCGACCACCGTAAAGGCATGGTTGCCACTGTTTTTGTGTCTAGTTAGTTAAAACCTTACAAACAAGCAATAAAATAAAATAAAAGACGAGCAGCTGCATTTTGTACCAACTGCAGACGACATATTGTTCTACACCCACATACAAAGAATTACAGTTGTCTAACCAATACAACAGATCATTATTGAACTACATTGTATTCATCCCTATCGTATCCACCAACATATTACAATAAAGTCTTCGTGACAGACAATACACACAGAGAGCAATAATAATGATGTTGAGAATTTGAAATAGGTGTCTATTCAAGTTGAAACGAGAAGTTGAAATGGTGTTAAAGTTATCATCCAATGTGAGATGTGAAGAAGAAACTTCACCTATAGCAATAGAAAAGCAGGGT
>CAKALG010047507.1:9132-24279 GCA_916700815.1 Helicolenus hilgendorfi
TCAAGTTAGTAACTCGTTGCCTCAAGTTAGTAACTCGTTCCCTCAAGTTAGTAACTCGTTCCCTCAAGTTAGTAACTCGTTCCCTCAAGTTAGTAACTTGTTCCGTCAAGTTAGTAACTCGTTCCGTCAAGTTACTAACTCGTTGCCTCAAGTTAGTAACTCGATCCCTCAAGTTAGTAACGCGTTCCGTCAAGTCAGTAACTCGTTCCCTCAAGTTAGTAACTCGTTCCCTCAAGCTAGTAACTCGTTCCGTCAAGTTAGTAACTCGTTCCCTCAAGTTAGTAACTCGTTCCGTCAAGTTAGTAACTCGATCCCTCAAGTTAGTAACGCGTTCCGTCAAGTCAGTAACTCGTTCCCTCAAGTTAGTAACGCGTTCCGTCAAGTCAGTAGCTCGTTCCCTCAAGTTAGTAACGCGTTCCGTCAAGTCAGTAACTCGTTCCCTCAAGTTAGTAACTCGTTCCGTCAAGTTAGTAACTCGTTCCCTCAAGTTAGTAACTCGTTCCCTCAAGTTAGTAACTCGTTCTGTCAAGTTAGTAACTCGTTCCCTCAAGTTAGTAACTCGTTCCCTCAAGTTAGTAACTCGTTCCCTCAAGTTAGTAACTCGTTCCGTCAAGTTAGTAACTCGTTCCCTCAAGTTAGTAACTCGTTCTGTCAAGTTAGTAACTCGTTCCCTCAAGTTAGTAACTCGTTCCCTCAAGTTAGTAACTCGTTCCCTCAAGTTAGTAACTCGTTCCCTCAAGTTAGTAACTCGTTCCCTCAAGTTAGTAACTCGTTCCCTCAAGTTAGTAACTCGTTCTGTCAAGTTAGTAACTCGTTCCCTCAAGTTAGTAACTCGTTCTGTCAAGTTATTAACTCGTTCTGTCAAGTTATTAACTCGTTCCCTCAAGATAGTGACTTGTTCCGTCAAGTTAGTAACTCGTTCCCTCAAGTTAGTAACTCGTTCCCTCAAATTACTAATTCGAGGGCACGAGTTACTTCATAGAACACTTCCTTCAATCATTCCTGATAGTCAAGTCATTAACTTCGGTAAAGTTGGAAAGACATTGACAGATTCAAAATTCCCGGATCAATAACTCATAACCGAAACGTTGTTAAAACACAAATGACGGCTCTTTCTAATCGTAGTAAGGTAAACAACGAGCTACAACCTCATTTTAATCAAAACAGGCCGTCCCCCAAGTTGGACACATAGCATTGGTCTCTATGTGCAGACGGCTGTGAGACGAGTGGTCAGGAACCGTCTACAAAGTGCAACGCCGAAAAGAGATGCTACAACACTATTCAACTTCACTGTTATTCAGTGTAGCACCACCAAAATTACTTCACACACCAATGGACTCCTCATAGTTGTACTACAACACTTAGTTTGGAAAAATATGCTTTTGTATAATTTTGGTGAATTGTTATTGGGAGAAATATTCAATAACTTGAGTGTTAAGTGTAGTGCTAACAGACTGAGTGCTAAGAGACCATTGATGTGTGAAGTAATTGTGGTGGTACTACACTGTACTGCTATTTTTATAGCATCTCTTTTCAATGTCTGAATGAATGTGAAAGATTTAACAGAATTTTCCTACATGCCAATCTTAGGGAATTTTCTGCATGGCGCCACTTCGGTGGCTGTCACCCGTCTCTGATTGAGATAATCTTCGAAGAGACTGAAGAGGGTGGATAGAAGATTGAGGAAGGAGGACAGACAGAAGGTAAAAGGCAATGAAAAGTAAGAGACAGATACATTTTAGTTTAAACAAAGCAGAAAGTATCTGGTTCTGCAGAGGATATTTATCCGATTGCTCAACAGCCTCACAGCTTCGGTTTAAGAGCACCTTGACTCTTCTTACTAGGAGATAACAACTGTCTAATCTCTAATGGAAAAAGAACCTGGAGAAACAGAGCTAATCTGTGACAGAGAAATAACAGCAGCGCAGGACAACTTTTAAACATGGTTGCCTGCAGACGGCATGCACTTTTAAAGGATTATCCTCACACTCGTCGCTTTCTCTCTCCAAAAACATTTCCAGCTTCTCTCTATCTGTCTCCACACAGAGTCAGTGTTCGTCCTGATACATATCAGTTATCACGGCCGAGCCACCTCACAGCTGCCCTACCCAATAATTAATAGATTTCCTAAAAACGTTTTTCAGTTTCACCTCTGCACGCTCTTATCAGGCAGGTGGAGAGCCGTGAGGAAGAGGAAGAGGAAGAGGCTGCAGGCCTTCAACGGGGCAGAATCCAGACGACCTCGACTATTAATTACATATTTAGTCTCCAAACAACCTGCCGGCTTTAAATCCCTCTGATGAGCGGGTAAAGACTTAAATCTGATAGAGAGTAAAGACATAGATCATTTGGAATTGGTGCTCTGTTGATTAAATCTTCAGCACACCTCATGTTTGCTGATGTTCACAGCGTGGCTCTGTTTGTTTACATGTCTACATTTCTCTAACAGTTCAAATAACATATTTTTACATTCAGGAGCAAAGCAGGATGTATGACGTCGCTATACCGTTGTAAAAAACGTACAACGTAACTGCGATATTCCCATTTATATTTCAGCCAGGAATCTTTGTCACATGTCTTTTTGTCTTTGTCACACCATAGACTGTTTATAAGAAGTGGACAAGTCACCGTGACGTCACCTTTTGGTTTGTGGAGTACGGTTTTGAAGCCTTGAGTTCGGCATTTTGGCCACCCCTGCACAAGATCATGAATTTAATGAAAGCACAAACTGAATGAAAGATTGTCAAAAACTACAACACATTCTCATCCCAACTCGTCACATACTGACGCTTTGTCCGACCCCTCGGCGTCACTTTTCAGTCGCAGTAAACACGTGCTTAACTTTGTGAATTAAACAAAAACACTTGCTTAGGTTCAGGCAATAAAACCACTATGGTTAGGTTTAGGAAAAACAAAAAAAAACATGTTTGGGCTTAAACCTACTACACACTGCACTGCACAGTGAAAATGCAACTGAACGTTGTGGCCGTTTGGGACACGAACAATTAGCTGATTGTAACGTGACACACGGGACACGAACAACGGCGCTCAACGGTGCCTTGTGTGTTGGTATCTAACGCCGACGGCCGTGACAAAGCATCTATATTTGATGCCCTGGGAATGAGAATGGGCTGAGATCTACATCTAATTTATCAATTTTGATTTTGTTGACTGATCTAAACTCAAAGATTTACCGCATCTCACAGTAAAGGTGACATGCGGTTGAAACTGAGCCACATTTACAGATATAACTGATTTAGAAAATGACGAATTGGGCCTTTCAGATGAGTCTTCTCTAATATTGGCAGGGAAAAAAGAGAACACGTTGTTGAATGTTAATTGATTGTAATGAGCTGTTCAGTCGAGGCGTCTGTGTCAACTGTCTTCTCAATCTTCTCAATTAACAAGCCCACACATGAATGAAATGAAGAGTGTTCGTTGGATCTCCACCAGATGAATGAAGGAGAAGAGGAGGGGAATGATAGTGGACTCTCCTGCATGCTGTAGGTGGGATGATAATTAGCGGGACAAACGCTGCCATCTAATTACACATCTGATTGAATTCAAACTCCACAGTGAGAAACATCTCCACAGCTGCTCAGATTATACACTGTAGGTGGGCGGATAATTACCAGCAGAGAGAAGAGATCTTTTCCCTCCAGCAGAGCGCCACGACAAAACATGGAGGCTTTCACGTGGAAGCAGAGAGAAACTCTTCTGTTACTCTACTGCTGCTGTGTAACAAGATGAGATCCTCTAATATCTTCATATCTCTCCAGATAACAGCCAACAGGAGGTTGTCATGAACTAAAATCAGCTCTACTATGTGCTCTCTATGAGCTTTGGCACCGTGACATTTACCAAACAGCAGTGGGAGCAGCTTGAGTCCAGAAGGGAAACAAATCTAGAGGTAGTCGGCCAACACTTCAAGTAGAGTCATCTGACACTGAAGTCTGCTATCCATGAGCACTTAAAGAGAATGTATGTAACTTTTGACAGCTATAAACATGTTTTAATTGGTTTTATTTGCCAATGTGTGAACAGGTTGTAACCTGACCAAAAAAACGAGACCTTCTGTGACTTTCTGGGTTTCAACTACCAGCCTGTAGACTGTTTTTAATGTGAAGAACAAAGGCCTGTTTTTCCGGGAAAATCCAACGGATGTGACGTCATGCGCTCTCGCTAGTGCCTTTACTCTCTTCAGCTCCTCTACAGGGCTGACAGTGTGCAACCATAGCTAAGGTTTGGTTAGGAATGGAGTCAACGCGGAGTCATAGTTAACCTCTAAAGGCTCTGACACACCAAGCCGACGGTTGGACAGTTTGGGCCGTTTGTTAGCGTCCATCAGCCTAATTCTTTTTCGGTGTGTGCCGCACTGTCGGCTCTAGTCTGCCCATGTCGGCGTTTTTTCTGCCGATTCAGCGTGTTGAATCGGCCCCCGCACCCGTCGGTGAGAGAAATCACTCTGATTGGCTGTTCAGCTTAAACGAATCAGTGCACGAGAAGAGAAACGGAAGTGAGGAAAGCAAGCCGACAAGTTCTCATTTTTCATCTTCATCTCATCTGATCATTTCAATACATAAATATATTCACAACTACATGGCCATCTGGAATGAAGCTAAGTGGTGAGTGAGAGTAGTGTAAATGGTAAATGGACTTAATATAGTAATATAGCGCTTTTCTAGTCTTCCCTCGACCCCTGAAAGCGCTTTACACTACATATCAGCATTCAACCGTTCACACACTGATGGCAGAGGCTGCTAAGGTGCCAACCTGCCTATCAGGACCTAATCTAAATACTCATTCACACACCGATGGCTCTGCCTTCAGGAGCAACTTGGGGACACATCGACATGTGACCGGAGCAGCCGGGGATTGAACCACCGACCTTCCGATTGATGGACGACCTGCTCTACCCTCTGAGCCACAGCTGCCCCAAGTGTGAAAATGGTCGTCAAACGCCGCTCTGTTTCATGTAGGTGTCATAACAACGGCTTGTATATCCGTCGTCCTCAGTCGTCTGGTTTCCCTTTTCAAAAGATGAATACAGACTACCGCTACCTGCTGGTGTGGAGAGTTATTTCATCTGACCCAGGCGCAGAATGAACGTGGTAGTTGGCCGTCGGCTGTGGTCTTTGCGATGTGTTCGAGTGCAACTTTTTGGCCAAGACAAAGGCGACTGGTTACCTTCATTGCCACTAGTTCTCTGATGTCGGGTTGGTGTGTTTGGGCCTTTATGTGAAGTTTTTTTATACTGTATACAGGCTTCTATCTTTGACTTTTTAAATGGATATTTTCTAAAGCAATTGTCAATCTATTGCACTGATTATTCAACCAGGAGAGTTTCTTGCTGAACTGCTCTAGCTGTGAGTCACATGAGGAAATGAATGAGCCTGAAATAGCCAACTCTATACACAGCAGTGTTTCCAGACGTTATTCCTAAGTTTCTTCATTAAGTGGTCTTGTTTGTCTACCCAGAGGTGTGCCACCACAGGACATTATTCAGCCCACCTACACTGAGGAGGAACACCAGAGTGATTTGATTAAATCAACCAGAGACTTTAAAGACGGAGCGGACAGGCTCTATTAGATCATTCAATACACGCTATTGTATAGAGGAGAATTATTTTCAACAGTTATATGACATCAACAGGGACACGACATGGAGCAAGATGTAAGATGTACTGAATACACAGAGGCCTGACTGGCTTCTCTGTATATGTGGGATATATTAAATAAAACCATGTCAGGAATCAATTTAGTTTTTTCATTCAGTGCCATCTAGAGCCCTGAAGACATCTGAAAATAAAGTTATGATCTAAGCGTCTAATTTAGAAATGAGAGTGTAAGCTGTTGCATCACCATAATGCAATAATATTAAAGCACCAGTGGCTGTATGCCGAGGTTTAAAACTCTTCACGGTCTCAGTGATTTTATTTGTCACGCTAATCTCATTTCTCCTTCAAACACACTCATGAAGAAGCAGATCTTAATCTTTAAATTTGATTCAGCATATTAATATTAAATATATCACAGAGTGAGTGGTTATTGCTGAGAGTATTTAAAAACTCAGAGTTGACTCAGTCTTCTTCCCTTTACAGAGTGAATACAGAGGATCTTAATGTATGAATTATCTTAATTCTATGAATTTAAGACACAGTGTTTATAAAGGAAACCTTTAAACGTACAGCAACGGGTGAGCGGTTGTCAGTCAGTAGAAATCCTTTGGTTTCTTGTTTCCTGTGTTGCTGATGAGACGCTCAACTTCCTCCTGCAGGATAAACAAAACCATCATCTGCATAATGTGATGGATGAAAGTAAAAGTTGTGGATTCAAAATTTTACTTTAAGGGCGTTTTCACATTAGGTACCTTTGATCCCAGCCATGCCCGAGTATGATTCCTACCCCGCTCAGCTTTCACATTAGTAAAGTTGGACTTGCGTCATCATCCACGTGTATTTGTTTATGTTGAGATCAGCTGTTCTAGTGGCGGAGCATCGTAAAACACTTCATTCAAACTGGACAGAAACAAAATAAAACTCACAAATACTGTCGTCGTAAGTCTTTCCAACAATCACCAACTCTGGTTTGGTCGAAATAAATTCTTGTTTTACCGAGTCTGATGTGAAAATATGCCAGCTGTTTCCCCCGCTGTCTCTCTGTTTGTCAATTGAGCCGCTGAGTGGCTCTAGTTCTTCAGAGGCAGACCATTAAACTAGCTAAATAAAGTAGCAAACATCACTCAACCCCAATGCCTATTATTGTTTTTATTTTAAGGAACATCTCGCCCGGGATGAGAGGATGAGATCGGCGCATGCTGCGCGCAGATACAGATTTCGGAGGAGACCGGCGGCGTTGAAAACAGACTCCCATTTCACAACTACTCGCTGACTGCTAAAGTTACTCGTGATAAATAGCGGTCCACTTCCATGTTTTGGTACGGTCGGCTTTCACACCTGATGCGAGCCGTACCCGAGTACACATGATCCGTACTGCAGACCACCTTTTAAAATGGACTAGAGTACGGATCGATGAACCGTGCCCGAGTACAATAGGGTGCTTTCACACTAATCAAACAAACTGGACTTTGGGGTCAAGTGTACTCAGATCCGGGCCTGGTTTCCTAATGATGATAAGTGGTAATTGCAGGTCTGTATGAGATCCACACAGTGCCTCCTTTTCCAGGGAATGTCGCCACAGACACTCAGTTCGTATTAATACAAATGCAAGGGCTTTCTTCAGTGGGCCATAGGCTCACTCACCATTGTCTTACCTCATTTGGCGATATACAGTGACTTAGATATTTATTTAAATGAAAATCTTTGAGATTATTACTTTAAGTACAAGTATATACTTAAAGTATATACGTACTAGCATCAAGATTGACTTAAAGTGGAAGTGCTCATTATGCAGAATAAATGAAAAGGAGTAAAAAGTATAATATTTGCCTAGCTCTAGCCCACAAAATGTGAAATAAGACAACCCAGTCAGTTGTTTGTGGGCTGTCTAGATCAAAAAACATGTGATTCAACAAGCCATTCAGATGTGAATCCCCTTCCTATGTCACATGCACAACTCATTAGAATATACCGCCCACAGCTTGAGAACGACCTTTGTAAAGGTGAACCATATTTTCTCACAGCCAATCAGAGCAGACTCGACTTTTTCAGGAGAAGGGCTTAAAGAGACATAAAACAGAGCGTTTCAGATAGAAAGTGACTATAGGCATATTGAGACAGACAGTATGAGAAAAATAGTTTAAACATTAAAGCATGTTAACGTGTTCTAGCTGAAACCCAAAATGGAAGTATGAATCTGAAAATGAGCACATGTCCACTGTAAGTATTTGAGTAAACTTTGAGTTA
Organism: Helicolenus hilgendorfi; assembly: GCA_916700815.1. Classification (NCBI taxonomy): domain Eukaryota; kingdom Metazoa; phylum Chordata; class Actinopteri; order Perciformes; family Sebastidae; genus Helicolenus; species Helicolenus hilgendorfi. The sequence continues at coordinate 16,998 of CAKALG010047507.1, forward strand.
CTTTCCACCACTGTTATTTACAAATTATCATTGAGACAGAATTTTTTTCATATATATCGGACCTTGTGGTAATCGAGGCAAACTGCAGTTAACAGAAAAAACTCACCTCAAGGCCCATTTAGTAGCTGTTCTGGAGCTTTCAATCATACCTTCATCAGCAGATGGAGGTTGCCAATTGTCAGGTGTGTTTTCATTGGGCACATACAGAATTCACCTTATTTTGAATGAAAACATCAGTACAGCATTTGTTTTCTTGGAATCATCCTAGCTTTGTTTAGTCGCGATAACACAACAGTTACATTCCTGTATATCTGTGTTATCTGCTGATGTCATGTAAACATAACTGTTTGTACATGCGGAGTCTTGCACATTCTTATCTGAGGATCATAACAACAGTTTGAGGTTGCGATCACAACAAAACACTTCCTGCTTCAGCTGCTCTCATCAACATGCAGATGTGTTCGGCTACAACCAAACTCACGCCTCCGTCATCTGAACAGCCACTGATACAGCTGGAAGCAGCAGTAATTACAGCTGTTTACACGGCTGAGAAGAAGCAGAGGTGAATAATTGAGGGCTTTAAATGGTAAACATGCCAAGAGGAAGACGGAGGAGAAGCAGAGTGAATCTACAGTAATGACAGGAAGAGAGGATGAATGATGATGGAGGTATCTCCTCTCAGCAGGGTCCATGCTTTCGGTTTCATTATGCTGAACATCAGGCTTCATTATTGTCCGTTAATGTGACTTATAGGTTGAGCGGACCTTTCCCAAAGAGAAACAAAGGCAAAGAGACTCAAATCAAGTTTAAATTATTCATCTGCACGGAAGTGGTGCTGTAGTAACCGTGCATCTCCCAGCTGCATCGGGGTGAAATAGTTCTGCACCGGCTCAATCCATCGCCCGTCTTAACACCGCTGCAAAACAAGTAATCAATCTTGTGAATTCATTCTATAACAAAATGTATTCTAATGGTGATACAGTGATAAACAGTAATAATAGATGAGCCTTAATGAAACTGAGATGGTTACTTACTCTTCATCAACCTGTTCCACGTTTCATCTGCTGGGTTGAACATCACTCAGTCCTGCAGGAGCTTTGTTTCAGTTGGGGCTCATTCAGCATTGTTTGACGCTAGGTATTTTAAAGTACTGTTTTACTTTTTTTTACTTATAAAATAAGTAAGTAAGTAAGTAAGTAAGTAACATTTTATTTATATAGCATCTTTTCAAAACCTAGGTTACAAGGTGCTTTCCAAAAGGAAAGAGGTTAAAAGAACAAAAGATGAGTGCAACACAAACAATTACAACAGGAGGAAAAAGCACAATATAACAACAATTAGCAGCATCACAACTTAAAATAGAGCACATGCCTGAAGCATAGAAATACTTCGAAAAAAGATAAGTCTTGGCTCCTGGTTAAGAGTGGAGCTGTGGATCTTGTGTGAATGTAGCTATAGACAGCTTCTTTGGTTTAGTTCTCTGCTGGAGGCGAAGATCCTCAGCGTTTGATTGGGTGGCGTGGACAGTGGGTAGCCGGGCAGTCCGGTTAAAATATCGCTCTCAAAAGTTGATGATTTGGCTCACTCTTAGCGGCGTTGATTAAACAAGCTAAAAACAGTATAAAATGATTAAGATCAGGTTTAAAACAAGATATTAAAATGAAAAAAAACCCACTAAAATAACACAGATAGTCTCAGTGGAGAGACAGAGCGGCTGCTATCTAATATAAATCAAGATATGTTGTGAGAATCAACAGTATTAGCGCCTTTTATTATGTGGGCACTTTTTTTTAGCCAAACTAATGAGATGAGATGGTAAGGTTGTCGGTCTACCACTTTGGTCCAGACTGAAACAACTCGATGAGACTCTATCTACAACTAGGACATGGATTTCCATGAAACTTTTAACCTCTGACTTCTCATTTAGTGGCATCATCAGATCAAAATTATAATTTGTCCAATACTTGAAGCCCGCAAAATGAATGACATTCCCATCAGCCTCAGCTGTACTGTGTGTTTAGTGCTAATTCGCAAATGTTAGCATGTTAACCTAAGTTGGTGAACATGGTAAATATTAGCATGTAGCCTAATAATGATTATGAAATATGCATGCATCCACATAGGCAAAAGAAAATCCAAAGTGGGCCTGGCTGACCATCTTAAAGGGTTTTAAACTTTGCTATTTTTCAACCTGGACCCTAGTTCATGTTTTTGTGTCTAACTGACTAAAAGGGACAACAATTTCTGAAAGTGGTATTGTTTGTATTGAGGGAGAGCGCTGTAGACGGGAGCCGTTCGCGGGCTGCAATGTAATCCTGTTGGGGCAAGCTGGCACCGTCATTTGTCACCGTCACACTAAAAGTGCTTGTTTTCGCCATGACGGGCTCAGATTTTTATTATAAGTGTCTGACATTATGGAAAGAGTCTCGCTCTAGGAGAAGTCTTTTTCTGAAATCTGGCGAGGTAACGTGTTGCCGGAAGACAACGGTGGAATAGTGGAATACATCCATAGTGGAAAAGCGAGTGCCAGCTCGGCAGAGTTTGTGTCGGGAGTACAGAAAGTGTAGCTCAGTGTCTAAAAGATAAAAAAAAAAAAAAAAAAGGTTTGTGTTTGTGCTTTTTCGCATTGTGAGACATAGGAACATGCAAAAATAGGGTACTTAAGGTACCCTTTAAAACTTTAATACACAAGAGGTGCACATAAGTTACAATATGACAAAGCCCTCAATTCAGCGGCAGCTCTGAGCTCCTTAGCCTCCACCACGGTGGGAATCCAAAAGGGAATAGAAAGTAATGAGTTGCATATAATCCATTGAGCTGCAGGAACGCCAATGCAGATAAAATGTGTTGCTTCAGCACATCAAGGGTTTTCAAATGTTAACCTAGAATGATATATTCAAGTGTTCTTGAACTGAAGCTGTGTCCCAGTGCTATTTATCACCCCAATCAACCGTATTAAATGTATACTGCACTGACAGCAGATGAATCTTGTATCACATTTAAATTCTAGCTGGCAGTAGATTAGTTGACGCCGTTGAAGTTTTCTTTGACATCGCTGGTGATGCTGAACATGTCAGTTATCTGCTTTGCATCTGGTCTCTGATCACAACCACTAAGAGGAGATTTAAATGAATCAAACAGGGATCACTGATCTGAGGCAGCTGAATCATCTCGGGCGTCTTGAGTGTTTAAACAGGCAGAGAGGCTAAGTGGCTCTTCACAGAGAATCCCTCTGACATCCTCTGCTCCTGGATGCACACAGCTTCACAGCTTTACATATTTCCCTCTTCTGTGGTCCGCAGAGTGTTAACAGCCATCAGAAATGTCAGTGCTTGCTGACAGATGTGTATCCTCCCACACTACAGTTTGAAATATAAAAGATGTAAATGTATGTAAATTGTCCTTGCTGTTGAGGGGGAAGTCTTTTCTTTGTGCCATCTTCATTTAACAAAGACATTTTTTTTTTAAAAGCATCCCACAACAACAAATGTGAATTTCCTTTCATTTTCATGTAGAGACACACGTCAGCTTTGTGTCCTTCAGACATGCAAATACAAGAACAAACTCGTTCACAGTTAGACTGTATCCTGTTAACATTTATTCCTCATCAGGGAAGCAGAAAAACCTCGTTACAAAGAAAAACAGGATGAAAAAGAGCATTTTTTTATTTTCATCAAACAGGATTTTGTTGATAACCAAACAACCAGAATGTGGGTAAAATCTGGATATTTCTATGGCATGTCATTCACACTCACAACATCACTGTTATTCACCAACACGACAGTTAAACTGAACAAACTTCAACCAGAGCATTGTCAGAGAGGAAGTTCACTGTCCCTCAAAAGATCTCTCCTGTGCTGCTGCACAGCTGGTATGAGAACAGTAAAGTGTTTTTTGAACATTGAAGCATGTGAACATGTTGTAGTAGAAACACAAAACACAGCTATGGACCTGGAAATGAGCATAATAGGTCCTCTTTAAGTTCAACTTTGATGAACTTTGAAAGAGAGTCCAAAGTGGAGGAAGCTGTCATGGCTTGGAGTATAAACCGCTCCACAAAAGAGGAAACCTTTGCAGACAGTTACGAGAGAGGAGTTGATGGTACAAATACAGCTTGCTAGGTGACAGTTTCCCCCTTCAAAAACTCTGTTATTTAACTAAATGACAGAGTTTAACTAAATGTGGAGAACAAAATACCCAGCAGAGAAAACTGACTACCGGTTCCCGGTTGGCTAGTGTGTTAGCTCGCCAGTTACAGTAATTTAGCCATGTGAGTAGTCTTTATGCCACCAAATCTCGGGAACCAAATATTTCATGAAGATGTTTGGATGTATTTTGTTGTGTTACTTTCTGGTGCGACCAGACCTTTCTCCTTTAAATGAGATTAACCTAAAATGTTCAGAATACAGCAGCAAATGTAAAACTGTTTTGATATTCTTGTTTTGTTGCCTGAAAATGATTTGACAAAACAAAAAGTTGTCGTTCACAGTGACTTTAAAACGGAGGATGAAGGTTGTGTTACGTTTGGACAGACCGGGGAAGGCATGTCAGTATACGCTTGTTACATGCATAGTGTCCTTTCAAAATAAACTTCCGTTTTCACAGGAAATTCGGATTAGGATTAGGCAACACAACCACTTAGGTAGGGTTAGGAAAGGGTTGTGGTTGACATTAACTTCACTGACTAACCATGGATGGATAAAGATAACTTGATACAGCGTTATAGTCAGGCTCCCGTTCATTCCTTTGAGAGTGTCTCAGTGGAGCATGAAGCCAAAATGGCTCAACTGCCGAGTGATAAAGTATCCGGATCATCCGGCAATCTTACGCATCCATTGGGCCCGTAGAGCAGGCGCAGTAGTGTTTCCTTTAACTCCGCCTCCCAGCCCTCGCTCCAGCCTCGGTCTGGGTCTCATTCACATGAACAGAGGAAGGGAAATAACTCTGGATTCAGCTATTAGTGCATTTTACAACTTTTAGGACCTAATGATTTAAAGGGACTGTTTGTAATTTTTTAGACGTACAAAATCAGCTGCGTCGGTTAGCTACGCTGTTCAGACTGTGGACACATACCATCAGATTCCAACACAAACTACACGGACGCACCAAAACCGCAAAGTTCTATCTAGTGAAGCTCGTCTTGCAAAACAGTGTTGGCCAACGGTCGGAAGACGCGAGGCAGACCGTAGCTTTGGTCTCCAGGACCAGAGTGTCTGCTCTACTCTGCTCCTCTGCCTGCCTTCACTCACACATCACGCTCGTTCTCGCTCCACCTCACGTTCATGCGTGCTCACTCCACACTGCAGAAGAGTTAGTAGCTCTGAGAATATCTAGTGAATGTACAGTGGACGTTTGTGCAGAAATAACTGCTGCAGCTCCTCCAGACCAAAGTAAAAAACATAATTCATGAGTGAATAGACAGGGCTCCAGAGCGAGTAACGTTATCGTCTCCAACGAATCAGCATTGATTCATGGAGAGACCTTGGTCTGGTCAGCTAACATTACTGCCAAGCAGCTGAAATATAGAGTGATATTGTGCTTTTAGCTGACGTGTGTCGCCTCACTGTGTTGAGCAATGCTTGTTCATGTCTATGTAGAGCGAGCACAAGAGCGAGCCCGCCGCTGACTTTTGTTGACTTAACAGCCACAGGTGTCGCTGTTAACAAGCATTTCTGATTCTTACAAACAGTCCCTTTAAATAAGGACTATTCAAGTGTTCGTACTGCGAAGATGATTTACCTAAAAAAATATGATCCGCTGAATTATGTACGTGTCTTTCCCAATGTAAGTCTACGGGAAAAAACATTTTTGGGCTCAATGGCATCACGTGACGGACACGGAAGTTGTAGTACTGCCATTTAGCCACTATGGAAATTAGCTTCAAAGCCCGCCGCGGTTCCTGTGGGCTTGTGACTAGCAATACCGTCGAGTCACGTGACTAACGACTGACGTGACAAAATAAGTCAACATTACTTTTTGTTAAGATTTTTTTTTAGCTTTTATGCATTTATTGATAGTGACAGAGTAGTATTAAAAGGGGGAGAGAGAGAGGGGATGACATGCAGCAAAGGGACACAGGTGGGATTCGACCTGCTGCGGTAAGGACTCAGCCTTGGTACATGGGAAGCCTACTCTACCGGGTGAGCTACAGCGGCGCCCAGTCAACATTACTTTTAATTTCACATGGGACACGAACACCGGTCTCCTGGTTGAAAGTCTCGTGTTTTTTTGACACACGTCATTAAAATCCCATCTGTGCTTCGGGGTCCTGCAGAGAGACGGTGGTGTGTGTGTTTCAGAAACAGCTGCTGTCGATCCTCTTTCTGCTTCTCATCCGTTTTATTTCGCTGTAATCTTACACAGCTGCACTCAGTCTGCAGGATTATCTGGCTGTCAAGGTTACCTGTTGAGTTCCTCTGCACTGCAGTCAGCTCTGCTGCAGGATGGAGGACAGTCGCTTCTTCCTCTTCACCAAAGAAAGAACTCTCTGGAATCAAGGATGTGGCAAAGACAACAATGTGTGGCTTCAGCTGTCATGATTTGGGGAACAAAAGAAAACACAAGTAAAGAGATGAATAATGCACTTTGAAGTTTTAGCAACTTTTGTCATTAAAATCCCATCTGTGCTTCGGGGTCCTGCAGAGAGACGGTGGTGTGTGTGTTTCAGAAACAGCTGCTGTCGATCCTCTTTCTGCTTCTCATCCTCCCTCTATCTGCGGCGCTCTTTACACATGAGTTGAATCAACACATGGGGGGGATTTGCTTCATTTTCAAGAGTTAATATCAGGCTGTTTTCATTATATTCATGTCCGCTTGACACCATCTCTCAGATTATCTTTCTGTCTCACTCTGATCATCTCTCCGCTTTCCATCGAGTCACAATCCACCTGTCAGGCTGAAGCAGATTAGCATTTCAAAAACACATCGACTGTGTGCAGTGAACGACAGCCACAGTGTTATAGAGTCTGCGCTGCTGTCGGTGTTAAAAGCTTTACTCTTCAGAGACATTTAGAGAGCTGGGAGAGGAAGCTCCCAGCAGGCGGCATGCAGCAGGGAGGAGGAAACTTTTAGAATAGAGTGAACAACCTGTACAAGCCTTTTTATGCAAAGCTTTCAAACTATAGGAAACTAGACATGTTCAATGCTTGTGGATGTAATTCCGTTCCCTTCTTTTGTTGTTCTTTTATGTTACAATGTAAAGGATACAAGAAAAGAAAGTATAAGAGAAAGACAAAGACAGAAAGGAGTAAAAATATAGTGGAAAATGAATCCATACTGTACA
>CAKALG010047508.1:0-11370 GCA_916700815.1 Helicolenus hilgendorfi
CTTTTACGCCCTGCTTGCTTTTGGTCTTTGGAAATGACACAATTTGGGAAGCATTAAAACAGTATTAGCTGCGAAAAAAGAGCATCTGATTGAAGGGTTTCACTTTGAAATAAGAAACCCAACAGTTGGTTGGTGACGTCTATTCATATTATTCACATAATGGAAAATTTGTATTAGTACTTTTTGATGGAATTAGAGCTGGGCGATATGGCCAAAATCTTCCATTATAATAGGCCATTTCATATCTCCATAACTAAATACAGTATATCATGATATAGCATGTTTTATAGTAATTCAATAAATAAATATTATATATGAAATAACCACATAAAAAAACACATAAAGTCCATTTTTGTATTTTCTAATTTAAAGAACTTGAGTGCAAAATGAACTTAACAGTTTTAAGTGAAATTATTAATAAAATAAATAAATATAAGCCTAAGCTATATCACGATAGAAATGAGAGAGTATATATGATAGTCATTTTATATAATTTTGACGATATATATCGTCATTTTGCCCAACCATAGCTAGAATAATAGACACTTTATAAGCCCCATATTACTCATTTTAGGGACATATTCAATTATATTATTCAAACCATTAGCCAGCTCCACTAATTCAAATTAAGTAAACATAATCAGTGGATTGTGAACAATCTATAAATAGTAAAAATTGTATTCTTTAAATAAAATGTCCTATGATGAAAAACTGATGAGACGTTTACAGTATACTGTAGGCCAAAAAAAAATATTGTGTATGTTAACAGCAAACTTCTTCAGGCAAAGATCTTTGGCTCCTGCACTCTGAAACAAAAGTCTTTAACTTGCTTTTCAAGTAAGTCAAACCACAAAGAGCCCCGAGCTTCTTATGTTCCGACGTTGCGTGGCCTCAATTATCTGCCTGTAATCCGGCCTGCCTAGAGGTTGTGCCCGTGTCTGCCGCTTTCGTCACCGGGCTGTCAACAGTTGTCCCCCAATGTCTATTTCTGATGCTTATTTACGGCTCGTCTATTCCGGACAGGGGAGTGGGGAAGCTTGTTGGGGGGTGGGGGATCCGGGAGACAATAGACAAGACAGTGGTGCAGCGGAGTCGACAGCTTGCCTTCTAGTTTTACACTTCAAGAGTGGAGGGGTATTTATATTCAACTGGGAAGGCGGGTGATTGAATTTGCACAGCGATGACTGATGCAGGCGGTTCATAGGAGTAACACTAGACATTGTGGTTGTGTTGTGACGACGAGCGAGAAATTTCATTGGGGCCGCACGCCACACAAAACGACCCAGTCGAGAAAACGGCTTCAGCCCCCGCCGGCTAAGTAGGACAAAGACACCTGTTCCCTATCCCCACTTTAAGCGTTCCTTTACTTCGCTGGCTTTAATTTTGCTCTCCTTATTTCTTTTTTTTTTTTTACCAGGACTTTTTCATTACTCCTCACACCATTCCCTCTTCCTCACCTCTCAATCTGTCAGTCTCTTTCTCCATTTCTCCCCGAAAGCGCCGCATAACGGCGAACCTGGCACGAGCCGCGGATAAATGATTCCATACATGTGAAATAAAGGCATGGCACTAATAATAGGCCGCGTTCTTTTAGGATTGCGCCCGCTTAGAGGGGGATGAAAAGAGGCTTTTCAAGCAAGCTGTAACAACGGCGAGCAATGAACCCAAATATGCTGAAAGGGTACTTGCCGAGAAGGGTGTCGACAACACCCGTTAAACTTCTCGAAATGAACCAGAAATGCTCGACAGAAGACGAGGTATTTTCAGGTGGCACGCCGCAGTCTCACCTTCCCTTAGGCCAATACTTCATACGCCACATGTTGCACTGCACTTCCCATCAGCAGCGGCACCACTAGACCTCGTAGCAGTGCTACAGAGAGACGTTTTCCCCCTTAATACAGATGCATTCATGTCAGTCCTGGAGATGCACTTCAGGGAGAAGCGGGGGCTCCATCTGTTCTGCGGCGTTGCGTGTTTTTGATGCCTCGTCCTTCCTTTTTACTTCGACTGTTTACATATCACAGGAGCTCTCCGGAAATGCTCAATTAGCTAATTCAGATATTTAATTTGTGCATCAAGGGCTGTGATCCCAGTGATCTCTGGAGCTGTGCCACATTCGGATTCACAGCTGTCTGCTCTAAAAAAACCAAACCTAAACCCCCGTCACAACCCCCCTTCAAGAAACAGCCATCCCGGCGCGTCAAACGCTAATGGGAATCTGTGTCTCCCGCCCTCTCAGACAGAGAGCATCACTGCGTCAGTCTGTGCATTTTAAAACAGCTTTAGCTGCGTTAAGGTATACATTGCACATACAGTATGTGTGTAAGTGTGTGTGTGTGTGTGTGAGAGTTAAGGACTGTCTCGACTGTTCTAAATAATATAGAAGGGGGAAGCCTTTAGCTTGTCCTCTTTGTCTCCTCTCTTTTTAGTCTTCGCTTCCTCTTAAAAGGACAGACAGCCAGACAGGAATTATGGGGTCATTTCCCACTGTCTGTCAATGACAGACACAAAACACACCCGGTTGTTCAAACACACACACACGTGCATGCACATGCACACACATAAATCCTCTCTCACTCCCATCCGACAGTCATAATAACCGTATAATAAAGCGAATGCACTTTTAAGGAACTCACACACACACACAGAAATCTGCATACACACACCTCCTCGCCCTCCTTTATATTGCATCCCCCCTCCGCCTCCGTCTACCTTTCACACTCAGCACACAAACACCAAGTCATAAATTGCAGCATTAACTCAAATAATGATTGCACGGCGTGGAAATTCAATGGCTGTGGGGCTTAATGCCCGTTGCAGGAATCGCCTGGTAGATTAAGCTCTGGGTGTGTGTTTGTGTGTGCTTGGGGAGTCTGTAGTGGTGAGGGGGAGGTGTTGATGGATCAATAGGAGTTCTGTGATCAGCACCTCCCAGCCAGGAACCTCATAGACAAGTCTACTCGCACAACTCATTTTACATTTTGGGATGGGGGGAGCATTGACTCCGTCTAGCAAAGAGGAGAGTGGAGTGGCGGGAAGGGAGGAGCAGGAGGCTGGACGTGGAAGTGTGTGGAAGTATGTAGGTATAGACGTGATTGCATCTGTCTGTGTGTGTGTGTGTGTCTGTGTGTATGTGTGTGTGTGTGTGTGTGAAGGAAGAGGAAGGGTTACTTTTGGGAGATGCCATTCCCTGGGCTGCATGTTGTATTAGCGGTCTAATGTTCATGTGAATAATTGATTAGGGCCTCTCTGTGTTTTTGATAATTAGTTGATAGCTTCTTAGCTCTAAGCCCTGAGATTGAGAGTGTGTGTGTGTGTGTGCGTGTGCATGTGTGTGTGTGTGTGGTAGTCCACTTCTGAGGTATCCTGAAAACAATAGCTCTCAAAAAAAAGAAAACTCCTTTCCTCTAAGCCATGCACTCATGGATTAACTTTCTTCATAAATGAGCCAACAGTATATACATCCCTTTCTCATAACCTATTTTTTTTGTCAGTAGATCTCTTTCATGTTTTGCCTTAACTCACTTTACCACCACCCCGGATTGAGATGCTCCTTCTGGCACATTTCACATACCATTATGGTAAAAAAAAGCTGGTTTATGTTGTAGTAAACAAACCAGGCCGTAGCAGACAACAATAAACATCGCATGCGTGAAAAGACGCCAATTTGAAATTCACGTCTGGCCTCTCGCCGGTCCGTTCTCTTGCCTTATTGATTTTCCTATCTTTCATATGCTTATGCATCAAGTAAAAACGGAATAGGAAAGTTTGTTCCACCCTCACATCCCTGCGCTAATATCAGACTGACAAGAGGGTTTTGTTTGCCGTCGTCAGCGACCTTGAGAAAACAAGATGTTCTTCCCAGCCTGCAACGCACAGACCCACAGAGATACTTTGTTTTTTTTTCCTCATGAATGTAGCGCCGCATCTCGTGGATTCTCACAGATGTGTGTGTGCTTAAGCTTACAACTTAACCTCACATGCCCGTGATCCATTATTTGTAGCTGTAACAGCTGTTTTATCTTCTGCATCTTCGTTATTTATTTATCGTCTATTTGTACACACGTTGCTACAATAGCTACTGCATTCGATATCACCGAGGCCCAGGCAGAGTAGGAAGACCTTATTAGGGCCCCACTACTTGTTTCCTCTTGTTTCGACAAGGCTCTGGACAAAAAGGATGCTGTATAGGATGAAAGGACGGAAAGACAGAGGGCATGTCCAACGATTCCCTTTTTCTGCCACGAGCCTGGGACAAGAGGAAGAATGTCAGGATGTGTAGACGAGATGAGAAGATGTGAATATGAAGGGAGAGGGAGAGGGAGAGAGAGCACGGCCAATCGAAAGCAGAGTGTTCTCAGGGTCAAAGGTCAGCCTCCAGAGTCTGTTAATACAGTCATCGTGGGAACCGATCAATCTCAGTGCCGCGGCAATATCGATCAGACGTGGGCACACGCACACAGCGTTCTGTCTGACACACAATACAGTATTCATTCACTGTTACAAAGCGGTTTCAGCTCTCTGAACAACTGGCCTGATGCTCTTCAGAGAAGAAGAAGTTGTAGACGACCGCTCCTCAAACAGAAACGGTTTGAAACGTCAGCAGCAAAAATAGACTTTCTTTGACTACATTTGCATCTCGTCAGTAACACAGCTACACACTAAAATGTCTTTTGTGGAGAGGACGGTATGCTTTCTATTGCCTCTTATTTCTCTTTACCGTCAAAGAAAATCCACATTATATTGCATTTTAACATGCTCCACGGTGTCCTGAGTGAATATTTATTGTTGGATTTATGAATGGATAGTACATGCAGGTGTTTCTAAAGTGAGATTTACAGTAGAAACGGACTAAATGACATAATTGCAAAGTGGAAAATATGTTTTCACAAAAAGATTTCTTCTTGGAAAAATACTTTTCTGGCGGCAATCTCCGATTCTGAAAAGTGAAGCCAATGCTGAAGTGCCTTAAACTTGCATTCTTTCTAACAGCCAGCAGGGGGCGACTCCTCTGGTTGAAAAAAAGGAAGTCCAATAGCATAGAAGTCTTTGAGAAAATGAGCCTACTTCTCACTTGATATATCAGTAAAGCCTTCTTCGTAACAGCATGATGTTCATTTAGTAAATTATGGTCCAATTTAGAGTCAAATAGAATCGTCTGTGCTTTCGTCTTTAACCCTTTCACAAAGTGTTTTCACTTCATGAGTTACTAACAACCTTTTAGGCGCCTAAAAATGTCTTATTCAGTGTCCGGTTGTACTTAGCTCCACCCTCTCGTGTCACCTCTGGTTGCAAAAATCCAACTTGGTGACTACGGCGAAAATGCCAAACTCGAGGCATCGAAAGGTGACGTAACGGTCACTACGTCCACTTCTTATATATATACGGTCTAAGGACACAAGGCCTTCTTGTGACAATGGTGAAGTTTCCTGAGCTCACAGATGGCCTGTGGCATCTCTATGTCTGTTTAGGGACATAATAACGGTCTAAAGTTTCCGTGCACTCGGTCGGAGATAAACCCCCAGGCATCCTGCACGAGCTGATATGTCGGATTAGAGATACATGCAACCAACAAACAGGTGCCGGTGACAGGAGATGTTGATGAGCACGCACGCAGTGATATACATATAGTGTCACATACATAGCATACATTCACAGTGCAAATCACATGGAGTAGTATCAAGCTGATGTTAAGTCTGCTACCTTATTGTCTTTTAGAGTCGTGTTGGCTTATGACCAATCTGGATCACACACAAATGCAATTAATGACTGTGTATCCTTCCCAAAGTCAGTCTAATCTGACTAATGAGAATGTTTGAAATACTACAGAATATAAAACAATGTGTGTATTAGGTGAACTAAAGACCTCATGAAGGTCAGTAAAACACATAAGGAAAGTGGAAAGAGTTGTTCTTTAGTGGCTGTATTTCTACGTACTGTACCTTCACGTCTCTGTACAAAAACCATCACATGAAGACTTGATTGTTTTACCTCAACGGACCTTATGACCTTATGACCTCATGAAGGACGTACAACCTTTGTCCAAGTATCATCTATAAGCAGAAAGCTTTTAATGGATAGCTTTCATTTGGCAATGAAACAACATTTTAACCTACTGATTTATGAAATAATATCACATTTGTAGGAGAATAAGAAGTTCAGTTTTGTCCAAGTTGATTGACAGTGTGAGTGCACCAGTAGAGCTGGATCCTAACAGTCAGCAGGGAAAATGTCCGGTAACCAACAGGTGTACAGCTAGTGACTAACAGATTCTGGTAGCTTCAATCCTCAACCTTCTCTGCTGGCGGACAAAGTCAGTTTCACTGAAGCTAGTTGCTCACTATATTATCTCTAGTATTATCATTCCTCTCTTCAGGCCCCATCCCCCTCGACCAGCAGCGCCACCTGCCACCTGCTCATTTTCCCAGCATTCTTATCATCTCGCCAGCCGTAGGATCGCACATGAACTATATGCCATGACAAACAAGAGTTGGTTTAGGGAAGGGAGAAGGGGTGGGGAGTAATGATTTTCATTCTCGTCTGCTTCTGCAGTTCGTGTAGAGAAGAAGAGCCGGACATAGTTGGGAACATGAAGCTCACCTCTCCCTTACCAGCAGCCGCTCACATAGCTGGAACATCCAGGGGATTCTGTCACTCACTTTGTTGTTCTTTTCTGATGGATGTTACTCTATTTGTGGCTTTTCAAAGTAATGGCTGCCAAAAATGATTTGCAAGGGTTGGGGTGGGGGATTCAAGAGGCATTTTCATGAATCAGTAGTTTCCATTCGGTTGTCAAGCGAATTTTAAACTAACTTTTGGAAATGTCGCAAAAAAAGAAATGGGAATTTGGCCGGTTTCCATCAACTGGTTTGGAGCGAATACACTTGACTACAGAGTAGTTTGGTCAGCAGTTGGTGCTATAGGCTACACATAATGTAATCTGCTGTAATCCGCCAGTTAACAGACTTTAGAAGACGTAGAGGTTGCGAACCGGAAACAAAACAAACAAGTCAGCTTGGTCATCTAACCATCTACGAGAAAATAATGGAGAAAGGTCTTCAGGAATTTGTTTCAGTTGAGCCCGGAATTTACGGTAATTGTTCTGTTCATGTAAGCTGGTATTGGCCATGTTCCATGCTGTCCGGAGACGAAGACAATAATTCGCACTTTATGGGAATGTCCGAGAAGACGCCGACAACGAAAACAGCTGTTCAGTTATGTGAGTTAAATGTTTTGGAACAGCAAAGGCGGTTCCATAATTAATTTAGTGCATCAACTCTTTTTCGATAAAGGCAAAAACCACCTCAAACGAGCATAAAAACTTTTCCTCAATTATGGAAGTTTTAGCGAATTTCGCCATTTCCAAACCGCTTTTCTAACGTGAAAAATATGTGAATGGAACCACAGCTACTGGTGACCTGTTTTGTTTTTGGCCTCCTTTGTAATTTGGTTAAGCTTAAGACAATAGGAAGGGTAGTAAAGTACCAACCACTCCATGATTTGTGATGATACATTGATGACCAATTAGCTGAACAGAATCCCATTGCTGGCGATGGAACCCCTCGCTGAGACTCTTTTCAATTAAACGACCAAACTATAAAACTGGAGACGAGCTACAGTGCGTTCAAGCACGACATAATTAAGCGTTCGCAACACTCTGAGAACAACAGCCGCTGTTGTAGGTGAATTAATGCCCCGTTCCCAGGTGAATACGGGGCCTGTTTGGCTCAAGGCGAACAGATGCCAAGACAGGACTGCACCAAAGGATGGCTGCTATAGAGACGCACGAGCATTGATGTCAGCTTCAAACCTCACCTGTAGTACTCCGAGACGGCATTGATTCTTGTCCAGCAGAGAGAGACGGAGAGATGGAAGCACAGCTATTGTTTATGTACGAGTCGTTTGAGGCAGATAAACTCGCGGTCTGTGTGTGTGTGTGTGTGTGTGTGTGTGTGTGTGTGTGTGTGTGTGTGTTGCGTTCTCCCCCCGTGCCTTTAAAAAAAATAGCATGATTCGCTCCATTCATTAAGGCTCCACAGAAGGAGATTCCATTAATCTGTTCATTAGGCCACATCAAAAATGGAACTACTTATTAAAATCAGATCCAGCTGTGTACTCTCGTTAAAGCCCGCCGTACCGTACGAAGCTTAACAATGCTCGTGGCACTAGACCAAAACCCGGCCACAAGAAAGGGGGGGAAAGATTCTACTACATTGGCCTGTTTTGACTCAACACACCATGATAATTGCTCTACTCTTAGCAGGGGGCTATGAATAAACATTACTTTTGTCAGCGAGCATCTGAATGCTCCATTTCCAATTAATTTACATTTACCCAGAAATGGAGGGAATATCTGCTCTTAATCACTATGTTTTATTTTCTCAATTTCCCCCAAGTCTTTTCTCATTCTCTCATTCCCTGTCTGGCACTTTCATTCCCCCTCTCACCCACACGCTCTCCCTTTCTTTTTCTACCTCTCTCTCTCTGGAAAATCCCATTAATCTCAGCCAGTGGTTTTGAACAAAAGCTATGGGCTAAGCGATTGATCCTGGCATTGATCCCACTCGCCTGAACGATCATAAAGGTGTTAAATTGGTTTCTTGGAGGATATGTATTTTTCATTGCTGGCCGCCGCAAGTAGAAGTTCCTGCTCGGAATTTCTCTCATTTCTTTAAAACCAAACACTGGTGATGATATTAAAATATTAAATAGATCACACCTTGAAAAAGCCTTAAATGTGGATTTTGAGGCCGGTTTGAAGCGATTTCTTGGGGAGCAGTGTTTTCTGCATCAGCGTGAACCTCAGAAGCTAAATCCTTGTAATGAGTTTGCTCCATCCAAGGACAGGTGGAGAAATGAAGCAGAAGTAGAAAACCAAGACGCTTATGTGAATTTATACTATGTAACTAAAATGGTACATTTTGACCCTAAATGCAAAAGTAGTGTTTTCAACCACAAAACGATTATGTGTCAAGGCCAGCTAACCTTTACTCCATTGACTATTAGAGTAAAGCTACAGTGAGCATATAAAGACTCAAATTTGAGGCAATGAAAAGTATTTAGCTGCATTTAGCTGCGTGTATTGTACAAGCTGTACAACCTACAAATTTCATAACCTTAAACTTGATGCTCCTGGAAATTTAAATCAGAGGTTAGATACAATATTATCATAAAAATAAGGATATTTCTCTCCTTCTCCTTAGAATTCTTCAGAATAATATTTCTATTTAGCAAATTGATATTCCTTGAGTGAAATAAATGAAAACCGCGGAAATGAGAAGTTGTCAAAGATGTTTATATTTCTGTCTTTTCAAGGCAGTACAGTTGCTCTAATACGTCAGAGCAGCATTAGAATGGCAAAATCATTACCAAAGTTAAGCTTTAAGCGTGCAGTGTGTGGGATCTGGCGCCATCTAATGGCGATGTTGCAGTTTGCAACTAACTGAAACAAAGCATGTAGGAGAATGACGATGTCCGACGCAAAAACACAAATGGCCCTATATAGTGCCAACGTTTGGTTTGTCCGTTCTGGGCTACCGTAGAAACATGAAAAAAACACAACAATACTTATTTTTCAGGTGATTATACACTAAAGAAAACATACTATTTAACATTACATTACATTTCTGCCAATAGATCCCCCAAAATGTTACACACTGTTCTTTTAATAAGCTATTTTCCTTAATTTGGGAGATCCATCCAGTGACATAAAGAAGTGTTTATTTATAACAAACTAAATAAATAGGCTGCACTTGATGAATAAACTTTATGCTGGTTTAATTTGTGTGTTAGAGGCAACCATTATGCTGGGGAGAAAGAATGTTTCTAACTAGTGTTACATTAAAATGAGACAAATAACTATCTGGACCATGCATAGGACAGTAATGTTACTGTCTTATAACAGGTTGCAGACATAGTGTGGTACATAACGTATGGTGACCGATGTATTTTGAATTATATTAGCTAATAAAATATTCACTTTCGCATTTTGAAAAATCCAAAAGTAACTCTTAGCATTTCCCAATAAGTTAATTCAGCTAAAAAGAAATGTATATTCTTTGGCGTAGAACTGAAATAAGCTTTACAACTACTACTACTACTACTACTACTACTACTACTACTACTACTACCAAACTGACCTCTTCATCATGACTTTGCTATTTTGATGTCCAGAAAGAAATGTTCCGAAACATGTTGAGTCTAAGCTGCTACACTTACAGTACACCACCCAGTCAATAATTAACATCGTATGATGTTATTTTAGGATTCATTGATGGTAATAAAATAGCAAACAGTGATAGCAGTGATAACGAGCGCGTTGTGTATCAGTTATATAGGGAAGTGATAGACACTTGAGGAATAACAACAACAACAGTTTTGTTTCCTACTCAGTCACCATAACTGGGAAACAGTAAATAAGCGGTTATCTAAACTTTCCATGACCACGCGGTGAGATAAAAATTAGCCGGCCAAATGAATCAGCTGTTTTATTGCGCCTTGTGACTTCAACAAACTGATCATTTGAACTTCCTATGGGGTGTCATAAAGAGTGCTGCAGGAATGAGTCCTGAAACTCGGAAATGAGTTAGCATTTTAGCACTTCTTCATCTCAAAGTCAATGGGTTTTTTGAATGGGTTTTTTAGTTAGATGAAATAAGGTCTGTGGATAACACAAGAGATTTTAACATTTTGTTCTATGATATCAAATACGTCAGTGATTATCCCACTTGTGAATTTTGTAGCCTTTATGTGACTTTAAAAGGCGGTTGCTAACAAGTGGCTAAATGAGACTACTAAACGTCATCACGCCGACTCGTCCGCCTTCACAGCCTCGTCGTGTAAACTCGCATTCATGCAACTGTGGGGTAGTTTGTTTATAGCCTTACATTAGCTTTTAACTTCTGGTGATTGCATTCAAACTTCAAAAATCATAAAAGTGGTTTTCATTTGTGAAGATTATATTACGGAACAAAATGTGTAAGTACCAAAATTGTTTGTTTGCCTCAGAGCAATAATCCAAAGTCCAATGGAAAAATCCCATTGGCTTTTGCCAAAGGAAACCCAGGTCGATGCTAATTCCCTGGTTGGCCTACAAAAATATGTCATCTCTGCACCACTCTATTGTGAATAAATCAAACTGAGGAAGGCAATCAGCCAGTACTGTCTGCATTGGGTGCATATTCTCTGCACAGAATACTATTATTCAGGACTTGCTTGCACGAGAACACGAGGCGAAGCGCTCGTCGACTCCGTGTCAGAAAGTTCATACTATCTGAGAGAGCAGGCGGCAGATCTCGTAAGATCAGGCGCCGTGAACGTTGCTCATTTGACAGAGCAAAGGAAGAGCTTGTCAGGGAAACAGCTCGTGTC
>CAKALG010047510.1:8135-19382 GCA_916700815.1 Helicolenus hilgendorfi
CATCTCCGCTCTGCTGGGATAACTGACTGTAAAATCGAAACTATGCTCAGACAAAAACTATTAGGCTGTCAGGAGTAACTGTTGTGATAATTACTAACACACACACACACACACACACACACACACACACACACATGAACGCTCAGCCTTCGTGGGCAGGGAGGCCACACTGTGCCGTGCGAGCACCAAACCCAAAGTGTCTGTGCTCAGTGTGTGATTTATGAAATCTAACCTGCAGGCGAGTATGAAGTATACACATGCCTCTATCACATACTTTTAATATCGTCGTTGTCTGTTATATGGATGTAATGTTCAATCACGGTATAAGTCATTTTGTGCTATGATATCGATATATAAATATATATATGGATATAATATAAATGATAGAAAATTCACTACAGACACTGTTTATAGAAAAAATATTAAAATTATAATCTGTGTATAGTAGATGAAATAGTTGTGAAATCAAGGCTTCATCACATTGATACAAAAATCCTGTAAGTCAATATCACCATACCACAATCCTGCTCATTGTTTTTTTTAGTTCTTCAAACAATGGCCTTATCAGTGGTCAACTCCGGGTCTGAAAAGTGAAGCCAATGCGGAATTGTCTTAAACCTGCATTCTTTCTGATATCCAGCAGGGGGCGACTCCTCTGGTTGCAAAAAGAAGTCTGATTTGTATAGAAGTCAATGAAAAAATTACCCTACTTCTTATAAATTGTAAACATTGTAAACATGAGTTTATGGTCTTAGTCGCTAGGTTCAAGTCTTCCTCAATACAGCATGATGTTCATTTAGTAAATTATGGTCCCATTTAGAGTCAAATAGACAGGTCGCTACCACGGTGTTGTTCAGTCTGGGAGTTGTCTGTGTTTTCGTCTTAGAAATTTTACCCTTTCACAGTGTTTTAAGTTGATGAAAGTTAATTATGACATTTTTGGTCGCCTAAAAATCTTTTATTCAGCATTCGGTTGTACTTAGCTCTAACTCTCGTGTCACTTCTGGTTGGAAATAACCAACGTGGCGACAGCCAAAAACCAAGATGGCAACGGCCAAAATGCTGAATTCAAGGCTTCCAAATGGGTCCACAAACCAATGGGTGACGTCACGGTGACTACGTCTACTTCTTATATACAGTCTATGGGCCTAATCCAACCAGAGATATTGGAAGATTAGGCACTTCCTTGTCACAGGATACAAACCTTTTAATAATACTAACAAGACTGAAATTTGTTTCTCTAAGAGTTCAAGTGAAGAAGTGATAGAGAGAATGAACAGTAAAGGAAATGTTGCTATAAAAAGAACTGTACATCCATTCTATACATTTCCAAAACAAATGGAGGAAATTCTTCTGAATCATGTCACAGTCTCCTTTTTTATTCTTCTAACTTAATTCTCAAGCGAGCTGTTTATCAGAAAAGCTTTTTATTAATAGTGAATGTTCTGCTACACAGACCCAACTGCCCTATAGCATATTCAAATGGTGACATTTAATCTCTCTTGAGTGTCCTTTTTAAAAGTGCCTCAACCCCGTTTGTCAAGGAAGGGAAAGGGCACTCACATTGCACTTTCTTTTCGGATTAAAAAAAGTCTTCTGGCCACAAAATCTGCATTCAAACTTTCATACTTCCTCCACCTCCTAAACCCGTTAACCTGCGGTGAAAGTCATGCATCAGTTGATCACTACTGGAAACGTATTGAGGCTTCACAATAGACAGTTTGTTTTACTCTTACATCTGCCTTTTCACAAATAAACAGGCAACATACCATCGGAATGAATATAACTTTTGCAGTGATTACATGTTGAATAACCCAAAGTCATGTTGAAATGTACAAAAGCATTTACCAAAGGCATATGCAATTTTAAACCATTACCAAGGATGATTTGAAGTAATGAGCACAGTTAAACCTGGGGGGAAGCAGGTTATTTTTTTTTATTATTGGGCAAAAAATCCATAATAACCTTTCAGCATATTATAATTCAAGTGGAACCCCAGGGTAGGCAGCTTTCTGGAAAAGACAAAAAAAAAAAGCTAGAATTTGGAAATACAGCCCTCATCCAGCAGCTCTCCTCTCCCCAGATGAGCAGGGACATATGCACACGCTTACGAGTACTAGCCATTCATTTCAAACACCATCCTGATCGTGATTGTGATCCTGATGCTTTTCACAGTATGTCATCCTTTCAGATGACATACTGTGATTTGAGGCTCTAGCGAGCTATAATATCGTCGAAGCGTTTCACTGATGGAGAAAAAAAATGTTGCTAATAGTTAATCCTTCTGCTGACAGCAGTGAGCTCACGCAAAACACTAAACTATTAGAGAGATTGACGCTTGCTCTGAGCTACAGTACTGCCGTAGCCGTGTGGCTAAACTATTTTTGGGTTGCTTTGCATTGTAAGCTTCTCAGACCACTTGAACTGCAATATGCTGAAAGGTTATTATGGAATTTTTTGCCCAATGATGCCAAAAATAAACCGCCTACTCCAGCTTTAAATACTGGAGGTCACTCCATTACTCAGCCTCTTCAGTTGGTTGAACAACCGAGTAATGAATTTGCTAGCGAGACGGGGAATTCGACCCTGGTTCATTAAAATCTTCATCTACTCTTAATCTAGAAGAGTCTATCAGAAATAGGTCGGCTCTTCGTTCCAGATCAATAAATTATGAGATTGAGATTTCAGGCTTTCCTTGGTATTCTTGTAATAATCTGTATATGCAAATGAACTGGGTTTTTTTTTCCATGTGACAAATGATTTATATATTATTGATTTCCTCATTAATGAGCTCATTAGATAAGTAGGACAACTGCAGACTGTTGAAATGTAGAAATGTAGGCTTTTTTTTATATATATGTGAGCTACAGTTTGTTAAGCACCTGATTGGCCCCTGACAGAAAACAGAAGATATTCTTCTTCTGTTCTGTGTTTAGGTTGTTGGGGCTTTAGGTGTGTAGTAACGCTGAAGCGATTAGTCAATTAATCGTTTAGTTTGTCAACAGAAAGTTATCGAAAGCAGTTTTGACATTTGATTCATCTTTTCTTTTCTTTCATTTTCTTGTTCATTTCTTAGTTTTTTCTTCGTTTAATATCATTGTAAATTGATTATCTTTGTGTTTGGTGCTGTTGTTGGAGCAAAACAAGATATTTGAAGACGTCAACTTAAGCTGCTGGAACTTGCGATAGACATTTTTCTCTCTTTTTCTGACATTTTATCAACCAAAAAATTAGTCAGATTGATTTATAATGAAAATAAGTGTCAGTTTCAGCTCCCGTGTTTAGGTAATTATATAGTGGGTATAAGAGCCGGTGTCTGTTTCTGTGTCCAGATCTTTTTTTCTTTCCCTCAAACCTTCCTTTTCCTCTCTGCACACATACTTGGACACATCTGGATGCACCAAAAATGTTATTTCGCTGACATTTCCACTGGAGATCCAAGTTCAGATTTGGAACCAAGAAAGATCAGGTTTCAGGGTCCGTTATATAACATCACATCTGAGCTGGTTAAGGTTCAGTATCATGCTCAAGGACACTTCAGTTGTGTTTTAGTCCATCAGCTGCTGGATGGTCTCCGTTTCCTGAAGCTGTTGCTTCACAAACCACCGTGAATGTTTGTCTTTTTAGATGCTGTTCTGTGTGATATAACCCTGTTGTTTTTTCTCCATCCTCTTCTCTGTTTGTTTGTTTCCTTATTTCATTTTTTCTCTCTCTCCTCCACCACCCCTCTGTCTGTCTGTTTGTTCTGCTTTTGCAGGTCTTCCATTACTACGCACCAGTTCTAGATTTGGTTCAGCTGGTTAATCTGTCAGACCTGCCCAGCTTCCTGATGTCTACAACCCAGTTTGAACTGTATCCTCATTTCTGAAGTGTGTGTTTCTTGGGAAACACAGTAATGTCTACCTCCATCCACATTTAGCTGGACTTGCTTATCTAGATGCAAACTGTTTGAGTGACATAATAATAATAATACAACCTTGATTCTTTATCCATACATATAGATTTTAATACGCTTGAGATTGAATAAAGATTACATACTGCAGCTTCTGATGTTTTTACTGCAGCCCTGTAAGGAATTGACGGTTGGTAACACCTTCTGCCCTATATTGTATTATTCCTTTACCACCAACAAACAGAAGCCTGTCTGGGAAGTCGATGAAAGCTAAACTTCTGTTGGACCAGCTGAGGTCACTGCGTGGAAAGGTAACTGTGCTCTTATGTGTACAAATATTGGAAGATGTCACTTATAGAACTGTATAATCTCTAATGATGTAAATAAGTAAGTTAATGGCATTCAAACTTTGATTTCTGCTTGTTTACTGTCGTCCCCAGTCAAATGCGTTTACATTTGCATAGGACATACAGTAGAAGATGCATATAAGTTTAATCTTCTGTATTATTCATGGGACTGAGGGACTTTGTTTATCAACTATATTTCTATCTCCAGGTTGGAGCGTTGTTCAGCCTATCCTGTATAATCACCCCCATCGCTCAGCCTGCTGCCAGCCAACTCAGCTCCCAGCGCTGGAGAGAGTCTATAGCCAGGAGGCCAAAGTCCTTACCCAGTAAGACTGTTTTTAATTTTTATTTTCATGTCCCCTTTCAATGTCTTGTTAAATGGATGACCGTTTGGCAACAACAGAGAAGAGCCATATCACCTTCTGTGGGGAAATAAATTGGTAACTAGGACTACATTGATATAGATAATAAAGCCCTCCGTTGGGTAAGCAGACTCGAAAGTGGGACTGAGTCAATTTGGAAAACACCGCTGGAAACATCAGAGACAAAATTCATAAGACAAGCCATGACTGATGTAACTGATATAATCATACCCTTGAGGAAATTGGATCGCTGCAGCAAATGGTAAACAATAAAAATAAGAATTGGACAGCAGGGATTAGATATACAATACGCTTGATCAACAATTCTTAGGGTGAGATATGTTGAAGGGTGAGGTTGCAGATTGCAACCAACTGAATACCCTTCTGCTCTGCTCTGCTCTGCTCAGCTCAGCGTGTAGAGAACCTACGGTGGCCTTCAGGTAACGGCTCTCTCTAGAGCCAGTTTTTGGTTTGTCTGTTCTGTGCTACTGTAGAAACATGGCGGTGCAACATGGCGGACTCCGTAAAGAGGACCCGCTCCCTATGCGGATATGAAGGGTTCATTCTAAGCTAACGAAAACACAACGATTCTTAGTTTCAGGTGATTATACACTAATGAAAACATAGTTGTGAATATTATTTTACATTTCTGCTAATAAATCCCCCTAAATCATACACACTGGACAGTTTTAAGTACAATTGTATTGATACAATATTTATAAATAAATGGTATAAAATGCTAAATTCATTTTTCATTGCAGCAACAAATGATAGGACAAAATAGGATAAAACAAATAAATCATACGGAGCGTGCAGCAGATATTAAAACAATAAATAATTGTAATAAAACAAGTTTGTAAAAATATGAAGAATCTGTCGTGGATTAACTCTGGATGAAATCTCTCTTCTTCTGTCCGTACCCTGCAGTGTCTGATGTTGAGGTGAAAGGTGAGAGTGCTCACTACCTCCTGTTGGTCCAGGGCTCAGATGATGCTGGATTTGGAGGCTGCAGGGTCAGGATGCTGCACTCAGACAGCCAAATCAATGGAGCTGCTGCCATGGCAACCGTCTCCGGGTTGCTGAGAGAGAAGTCTCTGTCATCATCAGGTATATTATGTTGTCATGTTCGTAGAGGACTATGTGCGTGTGTGTGTATTTCTGTGTGTGACACAGTGAATGTTTCGGTGTCACTTTAATTTGCCAAAACCTTGAATCGCAGCATCTTGGACCTCGTAGTCTGTTTGAGAGAGTCAGAAAGAGATAGTTGTTGTACTGCAGGGGGGTTTAAAAGTCTGACACTGTGATAAACACAATCCAACCCTTCCCCATCCTGCCTCAGCAATGTCAAATAAACATTGATGGTGCAACATGAAAAGAAATATATTGTTTTGCACAATTAAAAAGATGCCGATTTAGCTATTGGCAGTTCCTGTTTGCACTGCACCCATGAATGTACAGACAATTATCACTGCATCACTTTGATACTGAAGGAAACTTAATGATTAACGATGTCTAAGTGGTTTATGGACGTTTATTTCCGATGGATATAATTGGAGATAATGATATCCTCCACACTGCATCTAAAATATGTGTATCATGTCTGTGCATTCAGATTGACTTAAATCTGACTCAAAGAAGAAGGAGTGCAAATTGTGATGCTAAGGGGTTTAAACTACCCCCGGAGAGGCACGCCTCAGCTTGAAAACCTCTGTTGTACCGTAATCAGCTTTAAAGAGCACTCTAGTAGTAGTTTAACAACATTTGAAGATGTGGGAACCTTTAGCAGTAATTTAGTTTTCTGCCATGTTGTAAAGAAAAACCTTTCAAGTGTCTCTGTTCTCTTAAAGCAGCTCCTCAGCTTGATTGGAGTGGGCGCCCTTCTGGGTTCATTAACAGAATGAAGGGTTGTCATTGTTCATCAGGCTAGCCTGTATTATCTTTACTGTTTCTCATCCCTCCTCTCTCACAGCAATGGCAAATTGTGACTGTTCCATTAAGGATTTCCTCATTTTTGTCAATAAAATAAGAGCAATTAATCAAAGAGGAGAGGAGTGAGAGAGTATTGAAGAAAGGTGATGAGGAGGAATGGAATGGATGTATCGATGGATGGATGGATGGATGGATGATTGAACAAAAACCTTGGCTGGTTATGGCAGACTAGAAGGACAGACACGTGAATCTCACACTGTTGTTTGTTTGTTTTGTTCTCTAAACTAAAAGCTGCTTCTTCTTCCGGATGGAAGTCCTTCATTGTTCTTGGGCTTTATATGATATTCAAGAGACCCGCTGTGGTGTTTTCCTCCTGAGAGTTCCCGCTGTTGTTAACATTTCATGCAACCTTCAGGAGACATTTTTGAAATACTTTAAATGCAGAGCAAGGACTATAAAAAGGCGCCCTAACTGCTGCAATGACAGCAGAGTTTTCAGAACGAAAGTCTTAAATGCACACTTGAGGGTCGTTGCACATGAACAAAAAGCCTGAAATACTCCATACACATTTGTGTCCTGTACAAGCATAATATTCTATTTTGCCAACAACGGGGTTACACATTTAATTAATTACCCATATGTTTACTGCAAAGTATCGGAGCACAATCTTAGGTTTATCTTTTTGTTATTGTTTACTAATTCAGTGGTGCCCAACCTTTTTACCTTATGATGCCTTAAAATGGGAAAGTGGTAGATGAAAAAGCAGTAGTAGTTTTTTTCCCCTCTCGGATTGTTTCATTTTAACATTTTTTAGAGACTTGATGAGCTTTCTGACAAATATTGAACTGACCTTTTTGCCCCCTGATCCCACTCGAAATATCTAAATTTTCCACGAGTTCCTCTACAAACAATACACAATTGAGTTTCACAAATGAACTAATGATTCTCTACTTCTCTCTCTTTGACCAGGAGGAGCTGTTGGCAGCATCCTCCACCCTCTTCCCTGTCTCCAAGGAGCCGGCCTGCTGAAGAGAGAGAGGAAGGTGGCCCAGGTCCAGACGCTGGTACTCAAAGAATATCTCCGTAAGTACTACATTTCAAGAGCTCCTGAAATAGAAAACAAGTCACAGAATACATTGTAATTCTGGGAACAAAAAGTAGGTGGTGTAGAAGTCGAACATTATGTCGACAGATTTACTGCACACCAACAGAATTCATCATCCATTTTTGTTGTATTTTAGTGCTGTCATTGCGCTTTTATTAATTGCTTGCATGCTAATGTATGATAATAACCGAGAGAAAGCCCTCTAAACAGCACCTTGAGCTCGCTAAGATGTGTCAATCAAACTTTTAATGCCTCCAAGCTGGATGGGGAAACGATCGCGCACAGAACAGCAGAGGAGAAAATGGATTTGGGAGTTTTATGGGAATAGATTTTTCATATAGCATAACACATATACTTTTTTACCTGTCTAAAAACTGGTGTCTTCTCATTAGGAACATTGTTTGACAATTAAAAAAACCAAAGGTATTTCTCACTTCATGTTGACTAAATGACAGATATAAGCATAAATAAACCTGGTTGACCCTGCACACTGTTCAGCAGTCATATTTACAGTATAAGGCGGATTATTTGATGTATCTTTAGCCCTCTCCTGACCCTGCTGGCTGCTGGCTCACAACCCTCTTTAATTAGTCCTTTTCATCATCTTCATGTTATCCAGACTGACACAACCACTCGTGCCTGAAGTTAAATTGGAGTCTTCATCGTTTGGGGATCAATACATAATGTATAATTTGCAATGTCATGGATGGGAGAACACATCTTTGCTTCATGGTTTATATCTTCACAAACGGGTGATTAAAAACTACAAAACACCAATATGAATCTCATTTGATAAAGTTATAAGGGCTAAAAGAATTATCCGTTCAGACAATCTACAATAAAACAAACTTGCAACTATTTTGATAATTGATAAGTCACGTCAGTTATTTTTCAAGTGTCAAAACACTTGCTGGCTCTTCTCATATGTGAAGATTTTCAGATTTTCTCTGTTTTATGTCATGATAAATTGAACATCTTTGGGTTTTGTAATCTTGGTCAGATAACACAACACATTTGGAAATTAAAATGAGCATTTTTCACTATTTTCTAACATTTTCATAGGAAAAATAATTGACAGATTACTCAATAACGATAATAATCGTTAGTTACAGATCTTACATATATAACGTAACATTATTTGAACCTTATAATGTCATAAAAAATATTTTGAAATTAGTAAAGACAGACCAACAGTGTGCTGTTGTACTGTAGTTACTGACTTTACATGTCCGCTTCATTCAGCCACCCGCCGGTAGAAAAAAGGACAGAAGTCCTCAATGTTGATTCCTAATATAAATTCACTTGAGATCAAATGCCAGTCTTTAGGTTTGTGTGCTTTTGCTTGTGTGCATCACAGTCGGGGCAACCCAGAGCTTCCCGAACTGTTGAGCTTTCAGCAGCCTTCACCACAGGCTGGTGCACAGAAAGACTGTTGAAATATCATTATTTTACAGACACACATAAAGTCCCCTTGGCAGCAGAAGATAGTGAAACACCAGTGGAGTGGAGCCAGATTAAATGAAGCGGAGTGAAATTCTTCAGACTTTAGGAAAAGCAATAGGGCTGTTCTTTGAAAAGGCCGTGAGCAGAATGAAGAGTCCTGACAGACCACAGCCCTTAATGAAATTCATTGCAATATATTCCGACTGGGCATTAAATTGGGAAAAGGCATGTCCTTTTAAGTTTGCAAAAGTTAGAAGTTCTGAACTGAAGTACTGGAAGTTTTTCTGATTATGTGACACGTGTGTAATTTTTCTCAGTTTCAATTTCACTGGTTATCTAACTCTCAACCATTTATAATGTAACGTGAAACTTTTTTAAATTGCCCCATCCCACCCATGTCACGCTGCAGATTCTGTTGACAAATGTTAAACATTCTCAATATAATGAAACACTAATTAATTTTACAACTCAAGTAAAATTCACAAAACAAAGCACTTTGACAGATACATAGATACACATACATTTATTAGAGCAATAATCTACCTTTTGTTGTTGTTTTGCTTAAGGGGAGACACCCCAGGCAGAAGATATAGTTTTTTCATGCACTGGTTATTTTTGAGATTTTGGGCTATTTTGCTTCCATTACATGTCTTCTTTCAGACTAGTGGAAATAAAAGATCCGAAATACACATTTAAGTGTTTATTTTACTGTACTTTTTCTATTTGCGTCTGTAGATTTCTCCTAAATTCAACAAAAGTTAGCATTAGATAATGCCTCGTGTCATTTGCATATTTAAACATAACATTTCGGAAAACTTGTAATACAAAAAATATTTATCTTAATTTAATTTATCAACAGGGGAAGTTCCATGGTGAGCTAATTTTTTAAGTTTCAAATTTTAATGACTTTAGTGTCTCCCCTTAATAAACCAATACTTAAAAAGCATTTAGGTACTTTTATCATTTCTTCTGCCTATATTTGCCCCTTGGCCACCTCTTAAACATGTCCAGAGTGTTTGCTGTTCCACTGAAAAAGCTAAGCCTACATATGATTTTAATGTAAAAATGCAACAGCTTTAAAGCCGGAGTCACACACTGGGTCTACACCAGAGAGGAACCCTATTTCCCCTAATTAATGCAAGACGTTCTCTCTTTTTCTTCACAAAGATCTGTGGAGTTTGTTGTAGTTACTAGCAGGTCTTTTTCTCTTGAAACTTACCAGTGTGGTGTAGAGTAGCAGTGAAATTCAAAAGTTAGTCCAGCGAGAAACACTTTTTTAGTTACTCCTTCTCTATAGGACAAAGAAGACATTTAGGTTCTAAGGATGTATAGATTACTAATGGTACATTGGTGCTTCTCATTGAAAACTTTAATGCCAAAATTCAATCCGAAAGCCGTTATCTGTTCCACCATTTTACCGGTCAAAGCCCAAAAAGTCAAAAACTAAATCTGAAATGTTGCCAAAATAAAAACCCAGTGTCTGTTTGTGTGTCCAGGACAGAAAGAAGAAGCATCAGCCTCAACCTCCATACCCGTCAATGACTTGAAGGTCATTCTGAGTCTGGCCAGGGAGCAGTACCTGAGGATGATTGACTCCACGCTGCCCTCCGCTGCCACCTGTCTGACAGACGATCAGGAGAGTACCGCCGCCAAGACCTCAGGTATGCACTAAGAAAAACACAAGAAACAAGCAAACAGTGTTTTCTCATCCTACCAAATCTACAGTAGATACGTACACAGTGGGCTGGTCAATCTCTCTCATGTAGACGCTATGAAACACCTACCACTCACAGACCACTTTTTCCTACACCATCCTGTGATATGAAATGCTCTGTTTATCCCTCGTAAATAACACTTTCTTAATTGTGCATAAATAGCATTTTTCTTAAGTTATTATTGAACGTGTCGCATTTTTAAATTGACAACAAAAACTCTCAGTTTTACCACGAAACTCCATTCATCTGATGATGGTTTGGAAAATGCTGCATTCACACCATGTAGGCAGAATGGGAAGAACTGGAAAATGATTCTGTCTTGGGAGTGTTCACGTATTATTATTCCAGGATGGTTAACCCCCCCATTGCTAGCCTATTTGGAGCTGTTGGTAACAAGTGAAACCAGATAAAAAACAAAGTACAGCCCCTTTTTAAAACATCTGAATTCATTGTA
>CAKALG010047513.1:0-14506 GCA_916700815.1 Helicolenus hilgendorfi
GTGAGGGCCCAAGTGCAAATGTACTACGGAGTATTAGGGCCACATTGGGGGGAAAAAAAACTGACATTACGAGAAAAAAGTCGTAATATAACGAGAATAAAGTCATAACTTTACGAGAAAATAACACGTAATATAACGAGAATAAAGTCATAACTTTACGAGAAAATAACACGTAATATAACGAGAATAAAGTCATAACTTTACGAGAAAAACGTTGTAATATTACGAGAATAAAGTCATAACTTTACAAGAAAAAAAGTCGTAATATTACGAGAATAAAGTCATACCTTTGCGAGAAAAAAAGAAAATAACACGTAAAATTACTACTTTATAATATTATGACTTTATTCTCATAATCTCTGATTTATTTTTTTCCCTCAATGTCGCCCTAATACTCTGTCGTACCGTAGACCATAGACCTACAACAATGATAAATACAAATGAAAAAGTAAACAAAAAAAACAGTGAGTTGCCCCCTGCTGGATATTAGAAAGAATGCAAGTTTAAGGCACTTCTGCATTGGCTTCACTTTTCAGACCCGGAGGTTGCCCCCTCGCTGTTTGTGTAACACAGGCTTAACCAAAAAACTGTTATTCATTTCCACTAATTAAAAAAAAAAACCCACAGGGAGCCACTGGAGAGGAGCTAAAGAGCCGCATGTAGCAGACCCCTGCCATAGAGAAATAAATGCAACGTTAAAAATGAGCAGGTGTATATTATAGTGTCACACCCCTGAAGCTGCCACCGGCATTGTTAAACAGGTTGCAGTGTATTGGAGTTTGATAAATTAGCTCCCATAGGAGACTGTGCAGTGTGCCTGTGTATCTATCTAATGATATGTAAATGTGTCTTCCCTGCAGTCATTTAATTGTTTAACAGAAATCTTCCTGTGAAACTTCTCCTGAATCTAGAAAAACATGTTCCTTCCCAGAGGGTTGGACAGATACTCAAATGCAATTACTTAAATTGAAACCGAAACTGTCTTTGCTTGGTGCGTCAGTGCATTGTTGTTGTTGTTTTGATTTTTTTTTTTTTTTTTTTTTTGTCATTAAGCAGGATGTCTCAAACCCTGCTGGTCGGATTGTGATGATATTTAAAGAGTTGAGACATGTTGGTATTGTGTTTTCATTAACACACAATCCTGACAATTTTTAATTGTAATAGTAATATTGTTTTTAGTAGGGCTGCAATTAACAATTATTTTCATTGTCGATTATTATTTTCTCAATTAATCAATTAGTCGTTTGATCTATGTCAGAAATAGGTGAAAAATGTCGATCGGTGTTTCCTAAAGCCCAAGATGACGTCCTCAATTTTTCCACAACTCAAAAGATATTCAGTTTACTGTCATAGAGGAGTAAAGAATCAGAGCATTTTGACTTAAAAAATTACTCAAACTGATTAATCGATTATCAAAATATTTGGCTATTAATTTAATCATTTTAATAATTAATTGACAACTAATCTATTAATCGTTCCAGCTCTAGTTTTTAGCTTTTTACACATTAAATGGAATCAACTTTAAACATGCCACATCTATCCATATCCTTTTTGATTTCCAGTAATTGGTTTGATAAGAGTGCTGTACAATTAGGCCTTAAGTGTATAGTATATTTTGGCACTGTAAATGACATTGATTGCTGACACTAGTCAAATATCAAACTTTATGTGATGTTGGAAGTGGCAAGTGGAGTGGACAGAAAACGTCCCTCAGATACTGTAGTTACTGTAAGGTTTCAGTACCATCATCTCCTTAGTAACAGAGAGACAATGTCATCTTCCAGCAGAATATATGAACACGTCGGGCAGACTTTGCTAATGTCTGAGTCACCCGGCTCGCCAGCCCCCGGGGGGGTGGGGAGAGTGTTTTGGTGGCTATCCTCCCACATTCAGAGAGTACAGAATGCCATGGTTACGGCCAGCCAGGTGTGTGCACACGCATACATGTTTGTGTGAGTTTATAGCATATAAGTTGTGTGTTTGTGCATGTTTCATGTGCACACAAAGGGCAGTGTCACCATGGTTACTACTTTTTTTTTTTTAAAGTTTCCCTCTGTGTTGTGTAGGGGGGGTGTTAAGAGTGAGAAATTTCACAGACGAGACAATGGCTTAAGTGAGAGCAATATGAATGAGTGGTCGTTATATATCAGATTGATTATAATTAGGGCTGTCAATGGATTCAAATATTTAATCGCGATTAATAGCACATTCTTTTATCTGTTCAAAATGTACCTTAAAGGGAGTCAAGTATTTAATACTCTTATTAACATGGGAGTGGACAATTATGCTGCTTTGTGCAAATGTATGTATATATTTATTATTGGAAATCAACTAACAACACAAAACAATGACAGATATTGTCCAAAAATCCTCACATGGTACTGCGTTTAGCATAAAAATATGCTCAAATCATAACATGGCAAACTGCAGCCCAACAGGCAACAACAGCTGTCAGTGTGTCAGTGTGCTGACTTGACTATGACTTGCCCCGAACTGCATGTGATTATCATAAAGTGGGCATGTCTGTAAAACATATTAGAGGTCAAATGTCAAAAGTTTGGAGTGTTATTTAACCTTCACGACAAGCTAGTATGACATGGTTGGTACCAATGGAGTCCTTAGGTTTTCTTGTTTCATATGATACCAGTATCTTCAGCATCTTGCGTTAATGCTTTAAAGAAATTATTGGCATTTAAACCAATTTGCGATATTGCGTTATTATCTTGTTAACTTTGACAGCCCTAATTATAATGTGTGTGATGTGGCTGCAAATGTGTTCACTGTCATTCATAACTGATGTAGGATGAGAGCAAGGAAAAATAAGTTTCCATCTTAACAGGTCCTTTAGTTGAGTGTATCTTATGGAAAATGAGTGCAGAAATCTGCTCGCTAGATAAGCTGATTTGGCTTGTTTCCAATGCAAATCAGTATTCTTGAAATACTCTCGAGTGAACATTCTGGTTTTTAAGATGTTGACACCTGTTTCGGGAAAAACCGCAGCATGCAATTTGCCAACAAGTGACATAATCATCTTTTGCTTTCACTTTTAATTTGATATTCATACTTGTTAAGCCTTTTTTAAGACACTGAATGGCTTGTTAAAATGAGGAAAGAGAGAGGAGAAAGCGAGAAAAGAAGAAAGAGGTTGTGAGACTTGGAACAGATGCTCTCATTCCAAAGTAGCTCCCCTCGTGTAATTGTTAGTGGTGACATAAGCGTTGCAGAAATATTGACAGATCCTCCTCTGAGTCTGCATCTCCCCGGCTAATTCAGATAATGCTCCGATGCTATGGGGGATATGAAGTAAGAGCCCGGCTGCGACTCAGCAGCAGTGAGCTGGAGACATTTTGCTGATCGATGGGAGAGCCCGAAGTATCAGCTGGGATCGATGCGCTACAGACTCTCCCTGCTGCGCTGTACAAAAGCTGGCAGTGCACACATACATAACACACATACGTATAGGTCTACATATATAAATGGCCATACACACACAACCATTCGTCACCCTCAATCTAACAGTCACAGAAGAATAAATTACTCCCTGATGCACTTACCAGGGGAGTCTGCTGTGAATGGCCTCCAGTCCAAATATTCCATTATGTTATTGATCGGGCCAGCACCCGGGCTGCTATCTGTGTTTTCACGCTCAAACACACACACAATACTACTCATAGTTCAAATGAGTGACGTGCTTAGAATATTTCTTGGCGTTTTAAGTTGAGTCAACTTACTATTGTTTTGTGTAGTGAGTTAGCACAGTGAGGCTGATGCCTTCCTGTTATTGTTTCTTGGGTGGCTGCATGGTGCTGTGACTTAATGTGTGTTTTGCTTGGATATGTTTTTCTATTATGTCTGTGTGTCTATGAAACCGTAGTGCTGTTTTGGTACCAACCACGATGTGTTTATAGCAACGAAAGTGTTGAGTGTTTGCATCACATGCCTGGTGAGATTCATGGTCTTGTGTACTCATTAATCAGATATTTCAAATTATATTTGCCTATTTTAGATTGATAAACAAAAAAATAAGTTGTAGAAAAGCCTCTACATGAACATCTTTATATTCTTCAAAGTAAGGCATCAAAGACACATAATCATTGCTTTCATTTCGATACTAAAACTCAAGTATCAGCACTAGTATTAAAAAATTGCAAACAATACCCAGTGATAATAAGTAAATGGACACCAACACTTCTTCATACTAGTGTGTGCAGCCCTGTCTCCTTAAAATGACGTTCCCATACAACTAAATTGCATTCTCAATTACGCTTGGAAGGAAACGTATTTACGTTTGTCTTTGACGTATCACTAATACCTTTGTAAGTCTGCGGACGGCTGCAGCGAGCGACGTAGTACAACGAGCAATGCGCAGAGCAGGTGAAGTAGTATATCGAGCAACCATTATATAATAATAATAACGGGTATAACAAGTTAGAAAGCCCACCTCTGGCGGCCCGGGAGCGGATGAAACATAAGTCATTTGTTGCGTTTTTGTTTTGTTTTGTTTCAATGTTGTAATCATTTTAAGCCAAGTATGTTTTTATTACTAAACCTAATCCAGAAATTTTGTTGCCTAAACCTAACAAAATAGCCTCGTTGCATATTTTGTTTTTGTTTCAATTTACAATGTCAATCACATGTTTAAAACTGTGACTGTAAAGTAGGAGAAAATACCCTCAAAACGTATTTTGGTTGTGCAGTTTAGTTGTATGGCTGGACGATTGTGTGGGAGACAGGGCTGGTCTGTGCTGTGTTGTGAAAGAGAGAATGTCAGCTGACGTATTTGTCTCCAGAGGAAAATTGCTTCATGCTGGACAATCGGCCGCTGTATAGTGTATTGTGGGTTTTCCACTCAAACACACAAACCAAAGCTGCTATAATGTGCTTCATTTCAGGTTCTTTCTGTAGTCTTCAGCACAATCTTTTTTCCTACCAGCGTGATAGAAGAGCGAGAAATAACTATCGCACACAAACAAGCTTGCAGCACCAGACGAATGACCCAGGAGAGATAACAAGGGACTATTTTTTGAGTAAGATTGAAACAGTTTTTCTCCCCCAACGTCTTTTAGACAGCTTGACACATCTGTCTCTGACTCTCTCTCTTTCTCTGTGTGTCTAGCCATGCATCCCAGCACTGTCAGCAAACATCGTAGCTGTTGACAGTAATAACTCTCCGATTCTCTCCCCCTCTTCTGTCTACCTTCTCTTTGTTGAAGAGCGATGGAAAAGATAAAAAAAATCCCCCACTCTCTCCTGGGTCCAATGTTGCCACAACATATTGGTTGAAATGAAAAACTGAAAGAGAAAGGTGCTTTACTTAAGGTTAGAGCTGGCTTTGTCCTGCATGTGTGTGCTAAATATGAACACTTGGGTATGACCGTCTGAGTGAATGTCAAGTCATGTTATTTCCCCACATGAGGAGGCAGCTTAGAATTGTTCTGAATAAGTCTTAATCATCATACTTTCTGCCAGTAAGTTCACGTCTATACAAATGGTTCCTCCCTGATTTCAGTAAAGCCCAGTTTGGAAATACGAAAAGAGGCCAAATTTGAAAACGAGGTCATATTTGTGCAGGCCTGAAGGCTGGGACACGCGACTGCTGTGATCCTAATGGATTCACTCAAAAAATGTGTCATCGTATCAGCTTCAAACTACAAATAGTCCTGCGGCTTTGGGTATTTCTTGTCTTTCCAAATATGAGTTAAAATGGCCATTACGTAACAGTAGTTTAGGCTCATCTCTTGGGACAACTTGATGTTTTCCCTCAGTGATAATGTGAGGGAATTGATGTGAGTACATTACAAAACGTATGGTTTATTTAAGGACAAATAGTCTGCAGAAGACCGATTTTGAATCATGTATCTATTACTTAAAGGGCGGGTCCATCTGGTTTCTTTTCCATTTCTTTTCCAAATGGAAACGCCCACTCAGCCGTTGCAAAAAGCAGTGATGTAGATTACCAAAGTAAGCTAATTGAAGCTAATCAATAAGGTTATAAATGATGTGAATGGCTGTGGATGGAAGCAGCAGAAAACTGTATTTTAGCCACCTAAAAAAAATCAATATCAGTTTAAGTGTATGCTATATTTAGAATATTTTCATAGCTTCACCTCGCCATTAGACAGCCCATTCACGATGGGGAACTAGAGCCGCTATATTGCTGTCTTCATAGCAACCGGACCAGACTCCATTCACAAAAACAGTCATTTTGGTCTACCGCTACATCGATCGGTTAGTTTGACATGAACCCGAACAAACCTTTTATGATTGCATCTAGTTCTCCAAAATCCATGTCAACATGCCTGAAATCTGCTTTGAAAACACAGTTAGTCTGGTTGTTTAATCAGGGAATGTAGTTAACTATGTATAGGGACCAAGAACCAGCAGTACTCTAAGTCCAGACAACCGATATTAAGATAAAAGTGTGACGTACTGTTGGAGAATATTTGAAGAGAAGGAGGTAAGACCAGTTTTCCTCTCCGTCTTTTAAGAGCGTTGTATGGGAGCTAGATGTTTATCTGTGTGTGTTTGTACTTCTGTGGCTGCGAGTATTTGTTTGAAGTACAGTACGCACACCGTTGCCCATTTCAACCCTGTTTTGCTTATTGGGGATTTCCCTTGTTTTGTGGTATTTCTAAATAGCGTTTGTTTGCCAGAAGAATTTGGTTAGAGTGCAATCACAGCTCTTAAAGAGCACAGTTGTACTTTCTAAGAAAAACCTGCACCACTTCTGCCTAAGCCAGTGCTCAGTGTGGGTTGTAGTCCACCGTGGATTTATGAGGCTGATATAATGCCAATAATTAAACCATGGAACTTTTGATAAAAAGATTTACAGTACTTTCCAGTCCAAAGGTCTTTCTTCAAAAAAACAAAACATCAACATCACAAAAGCATATTGAGTTTTCCATTGACTGCAATGCATTTTAGTCTCTATGTTCGCTGTGGAGCAAAGTTATTCATTGTTCAAGGAAGTTAGAGAGAACACAAATAACTACAAAATAAATACAAGATAAGAGACTTCCAGTATGCTAGTGTTAGTTTTGTCAGCTATGTTTTGATTTAGTCTTAGTCCTTTGTCAAATGTCCTTGTTAGGTTTCATCATATTTAGTCAACATCATCCTGTTTTTTAGTCAAATTTTACTTTTAAATTTTAGTTTTATTTGACTAAAAGTCTGGGCATTTTGGTCTTATTTTAGACAAAGAAAACCGTAACTATTCAAGTATATTTTGAGGCTGAAAATATTTAATCATGATTAATTGCATGATTGTCCATAGTTAATTGCTATTTATCACATTTTTATCTGTTCAAAATGTACTTTAAAGGGAGATCTGTCAAGTATTTAATACTCTTATCACCATGGTAGTGGGCTTATATGCTTGCTTTATACACATTTATGTATATATTTATTATTGGAAATCAATTAACAACACTAAACAATGACCAATATTTTCCAGAAACCCTCACAGGTACTTCATTTAGCGTAACCAGTACGCTCAAATCATAACATGGCAAATTTTTAGTAAATGAAAACTGTTGACATTTTTGTCTTTTTTAGTCATCAGATTATATTGAAGCCAATTTAAAAGCCAACTAGATTTTATTCTCATCTTTTTTCATCAAAATTATTGCATATTGATATAGACACAATTAGCGTCGAATGACGTCGGTGCTGTCTTGTCATCGTCTCGTCTTAGTAATGGAAAAAAAGAAGTTGTTGACGAACATATTTAGTTGTAGTTTTCATTAATGAAATGATCACTGCAATATGCAAACAGTGATTTGGTTGAATCTCACGTCGAGGGAAGACACTGGAGGTTATTGGGGCCACAGCCAAGAAGAGGAGGGAAAGTAGGTTGGGTGAATGTAGGTTGTGTAAGGCTGGATCTTACAAAAAACAAACAGACGCAGACTTTTGGACTATTGAGCCGAGATTAAAGGAAAAGCTTGACATTTCAGAATTCATTAAGCCTCCGGGCCGCTGCTGTAATTATGAATGCATTCTTTCTTAGTCGTCTTGAAAAATAATCCCTAAAAGGATTATAGATGTTCAGATTTGAAGTTATGCGGTGTTGTGCTTCTTAGAACTGCTATCGTTGATCATGGAGCCACTGCTGGCGGCAAAGTATCTAGTGTCAAAGTATTTTTTGAAGAGATAACATAAAGCTGAAGACGTGACTCTTAGCCTCTTCCTGAGGGTCACATGCTCTTCATTGTGTATCAAGTAACCCTACGGACTTCACACCATTGATTGTATTGATTCACATTTTAAAACGTACCATTTCTCTTGTAAAGCAGCTCTTTCACCACTTATACTTTGCTTGTTAGGGGTGACCACTTACCCTGCAACACCCCGCCCCCTAACATCACGAGTCATGCGCGACCCCACGATCTATTTTCAGGTCGCTCACTCCCACTCTCAGTACGAGAAGTGATTGCGTTGACCTTTTTGGCCCCCATAGAACTCGGCATAATGGTTTTCTTATTGAAGACTCGAGGCTGACAACCATCACTTTGAAGAGAAGACGTGGTCGCCCGCTGTGCGCCGGTTCAATGCCAGCCAAAAAAGCAACAAAAGGAGTGTGTGCGCGATGACACGACGGCCGCTAACTTGCCTTGTCTGTTTACATGCGGTTCCGAGCAGCAGGGAGCGCAAATGATTTTTGGATGAGAACACAGGGGTGGTGGCAATCAGCGAGACAAAGGAGAAATCCTGTCTGAGCTGCCACAAATTGACGTCATTGTCTTGACTTGTCTTATTTTACCTCTTCTTCTTGAGTGAGGCAGGGTGTGTGTTTTTTTGGCTGCTGTCAGAGGAGTGTGTTTATGAGAGTTTTTGTGTGTTCTGTAATCAGGTTTTCTGCAAGTCAGTTAAGATTTATGCACTCTGAGGAAATCACTATCGACGTCCTTCCTTCTGTTGTTCCCTCACTGCGGGCGCTTTTCTACATAAGTCACCAGACGGTATGGGCACTGTGTCACAAACTGTGTGTTAAATTGCACTGTAAGCACACACATTTTGAGAACGCACACACTCAACCACACAGTGATACAATGCCTCCGCTCCGCACCATGCATCACGCTGTATGGATTGATAAAGATCTGACGGAGAGGCAGAGCTAGTCATTGGCAAAGGTCAAGGGCTACACACACACACAAACCAGATGTGTACCACTCTACTACTACAGTACATGCAGAAGCAATAAGCGGAGGGCTAATAGGTGTACACATTGACCTGACTCTCAAGGTTAGACAGCTGTGGAGTTATTTTAAAATGCAGGTGATAAAGCATGGACTCAAGGACACACACACATAAATACACTCCGTTCACATCAGCAACTGAAAGGCACGTTAACATGTTACTCTGTCACGGATATTCCTGAAAAGTTAAGACCTTTGCACACAGAGTCTTTATTTTTCTGTCCGATATTGTCGCATTTTAAAAAATAAATATGACCTCAAGTTGTGTCAATAACGTTAACACACAGAAACCTTCGTACGTCATTAAAGTTTTTTTGGAACGTATTCGATTTTCTGCGTTTTTTTTGCATCCATCAAAAGGCAAAAGAGAGTTGTTTGACCACTCAGAGCCACCGTCCGTGCAAATGTCAACATTCACTTTGTCTCCCAGCACAAACTACATATATTGAGCATTTTAGTCAGTCTAATTAAGCCAAAATATCACCTTCTTTCTTTCTCCCAAACCATGTTGTTGTCATTATTAACTTTAGTATAAGTAAGTTACTTAAGTTTTATGAGTCTTTCTGGATTTGCTCATCGTGTGCTGCCGGTGTAGTCCTGATACGACGCGTGCAGCACAGGACACACAGGGATTTTTCTTCTAGGGCTTTCTTGAGGGTATTCCTGGGCAATAAGTGAGCATTGAGATCTATGGACCTCTGGGTCAAACAGGCGTTAAGAGCTCTGCTTAATGGGCCATCAGAGAGCGTGCTGAAGTCCTAATTGCAAACGTATTCGTCAATAACTACCACGATGTACAGCAGAAAGCCTCAGGGAGCGATTCAGGACTGCATACTACTGACTGCCACATACATAATACACACAGTATGTGCACACGTGCAATTAAATTGAAACACTCATGCCTGCACACACACACAGATATTTGTGCTGCTGTGCCTCCCGTCAGTCAGCCAATGACATTTTCAGCACAAGCGCGACACACACACCGACACACATAAAATCCGGTCACATTTGACATTTCATTTTCACTCTGATGTAGATTGCGTCCCATGAAACACAACACTACATAAAAACAAATCAAAACATATCCTATAAATCCTGCCAGCCCAATTTACATTTTTTTTGACAATCTTTGGGTGTGATATCTGGATAGAAATAGTCTATATCTGTTGAGGATATTTCACAAAAGAAAGGCGCAGAGCTAGACGCTGATCTCTCGGATTGTCAGCGCCACACAGATTGAAACTATTTGACAAGTGAGATTCCTTGACATACAGTAAATCACCCTCACAGCCGTGTTTACAGCCAGAGAGGGACAGATAGAGAGAGAGAGAGAGAGAGACTGGCCGGCCTAATGAAGTCATCTCCATCCCGGTCACATAGCACAGAGGCTGTTTGAATTCCTCCAGGGATGCTGCCTCCCTTTCTGTCTGTCTCCCCCCTCTCTCTCCCTTTCTCTCTCTCTCTCATGTAGAAGCCCTCGGCTTCGGCCTGCACATCCAAGCATGTCTCTGTGTTTCTCTCACACGGTGCACAAACACACACTCGACGTCCTGTTGAGTTCTTCGTACAAAGGCCACAGCATGCAGGAAAGGGGAGCTACGGAGGGGAGAGAAATACCTCCATCTTCCTCCCTCCCTTTTCCCTCTTGCCCTGTGGTAGCCTCACCAAACAGCTATACACAAATGCTTACACACTGTCCGTCATTCTGTAACACAATTATTCGTACAGACAGACCTGTGCAGACACACACACCACAAATGCACACACACACCACACATAGGCACAATTTGGCTGCTTGACAAATACCATCTGAGTATGTTCCATTTATTGTGTGCTGACATTTTAGAATTAGGGCTGTCAATCAATTGAAATATTTAATCGCGCATGATTGTCCATAGTTAATCGCAAATTAATCGCACGTTTTTATCTGTTCAAAATGTACCTTAAAGGGAGATTTGTCAAGTATTTAACACTCTTACAACATGTGAGTGGGTAAATATGCTGCTTTACGCAAATATATGTATATATTTCTTACTGGAAATCAATTAACAACACAAAACAATGACAGATATTGTCCAGAAACCCTCACAGGTACTGCATTTAGCATAAAAAATATGCTCAAATCACAACATGGCAAACTGCAGCCCAACAGGCAACAACAGCTGTCAGTGTGTCAGTGTGCTGACTTGACTATAAATGCCCCAAACTGCATGTGATTATCATAAAGTGGGCATGTCTGTAAAGGGGAGGCTCGTGGGTACCCATAGAACCCATTTACATTCACATATCTTGAGGTCAGAGGTCAAGGGACCCCTTTGAAAATGGCCATAACAGTTTTTCCTCACCAAGATTTAGCATTCTTTAACCTCCTTCGCGACAAACTAGTATGACACGGTTGATACCAATGAATTTCTTAGGTTTTTTAGTTTCATATGATACCAGTTTACTCACTCCAGCTTTAAAAAAATAAATAAACTTGCAAGTTGCGTTAATGCTGCTAAAGAAATGAGTGGCATTAAAACAAATTTACTCGTTATTATCACGTTAACTGTGACAGCCCTAATGAGAATATAATGTACGACTGAGAATAAATTATAAAAAACATATAACACGTGAGACAGATAACATCTTTTAGTCATTATCTCAACCCTCCGTCCGTCTCATACTGTATGCAAATCAGCTGAGACAGTTGGCCTTTGTCCAGATTGAGCAGTTAAAAGCACACGAAGGCCAGTGACGTGTTGATGGAGGAAACTATAGGCCAGTTGGACTAAACGGCAGTGAAAGCGGTGACAAAGGCAATTAAGGTAAAATGCCACGCGCGCAGATGTGCGGCTGTGTGTTGTCCGCGACTTATGTGTATTTCGTTGCACATTGTCTGTGTGTAAATGGATAGTGGCGTGGCATATTTCAGCGTGTGTGTGTGTGTGTGTGTGTGCTGAGATGTTCTCTTGGCTCTCCCAGCCCTTGTCAAGAAGAATTAGGGCAGCCCTCTTAGAGAAGCAGGGAGAAAATACAAGCTGCTGATGCTCCTCTTCAGTGTCTGTGTGTGTGAGAGAGAGAGAGAGAGAGAGAGAGAGAGAGAGAGAGAGAGAGAGAGAGAGTCTTCATGCTCTGTAACAAATGGTCATCAGTAGCAAATTGGATAGATCAGTAAGAATGCAGAGGGAAAGAAGTGATGGAGAAAGAACACAAAGAAGAGCTGCAGGTACTACAGGTAGCATTGTGTGCTCAGCGACCTGTTGAGAGCATCTGAGCATGCCCAGTCGTCTCCTCTCGCTCTACACGTTTCCAAGAATATTTCAGGTCTGTTGCTAAGCACGTCTACACACACACACACACACACACACACTCAGCGAAGAGTCCTGCAGAGAAGTGCATGAAAGGCGAAAGGTGAATACTATTTAAATGTAAATGCACACCAACGTCTTCGATATAAACAGCATGTTCAACATCCCAACTGGAAAACACTTGAATTGAAGTCTGAATGTTTCAAATGTGACATGAAAAGGAATTCAAGGATTGTCAAGATATCATCAGATAAAAAAAATATATATATAGAGTGGAGGAAATAAGTATTTGATCCCTTGCCGATTTTGTAAGTTTGCCCACTTACAAAGAAAAGAACGGTCTAAAATTTTAATGGTAGGTTTATCTTAACAGTGAGAGACAGAATATTAAAAAAAAAATCCAGAAAATCACATCATATAAAAGTTAGAAATTGATTTGTATTTTATTGTGGGAAATTCTTTGTCTTTTCTTTGTAAGTGGGCAAACTTACAAAATCGGCAAGGGATCAAATACTTATTTCCTCCACTGTATATGGTAGAGTCTGTAGGATTTGGCTGCATCTAGTGGTGTGGTTGCAGATTGCAACCAACTCAGTACCCCTCTGCTCACTCCTCCCTTTCCTAGACTGCAGTAATGTGCACAACCGTGGTAACGCCGTTCACCTCGCGCAGAAGCCATTCTTAAGGCCTTTACACACCGGAGGCATGACGAATAAAAGACACGAAAATGCGAAGTACTCGCAGTAAATATTCTATATTTAGGGCTTTTATTGTGAAAGGTAAGAACAGAAGGAGTGCATCTGGTCTGAAAGCAGTAATAACATTTATGGTGGCCTTCAGGTAACGTAAAAACGTGAAAAGCCCTCTCTAGAGCCAGTGTTTGGTTTGTCCGTTCTGGACTACTGTAGAAACATGGCGGAGCAACACGACGAAGAGGACCCACTAGATATGAAGGGCTCATTCTCAGGTAACGGAAACGTTACCTTAAACGGTAGTTTCAGGTGATTGTTCACTTATTCCATTTCTTCTAATAGATCCCCCAAAGACATACCATCCTTTAAGTGATAAGAGTAAAACATTGTTCTTTTCTAAACCTAGTGATTTGGCCCCTGCAGTCTTTGTATTATATATGAGTTGTGTTAGACCTCCATAACAAGCCCCGTAAAGCTCCATTTAACAGTATTGTTGGTATTAACATTTAATGAGTGGACTCCCGGTGGGGTGAATGGGTTTCTTGTACCTCCGGCCCTTCCCCCCCACCTCAGCGTCAACACTGCAGTCTGTAGCTTTTTGCAGTTTTTAGCTGCTTTCAGCTCGTTGTGGTTTCGTGGATTGGCAGGTCGGTACCTCAGAGGGGAAAACAGTTTCTCAGAGTTGACTCTTTGTTGTCTCCTGAGAAATGAGTCATATTTTTTTATTTTGGAATTACTCCATTCTGGATGTTTTCTTGTAAACTCTAAGAGAAACCCCCTTAGGAGAAAATTAAGGGCAAAAATAATCATCGTCGTCACGCTAGTAGTGCCTAAATAGCAAAGAGAGTCTTTGTAAAACTGGAAGCCAGGGGAGTGGAACAGAAGTGTCTTGTGTAATCAGTGAGTCTCTGCTCTGTGCTGCTAGGCAGAGATTGGACCAAAGTCTATATGT
The DNA here is from genome assembly GCA_916700815.1 of Helicolenus hilgendorfi. Classification (NCBI taxonomy): domain Eukaryota; kingdom Metazoa; phylum Chordata; class Actinopteri; order Perciformes; family Sebastidae; genus Helicolenus; species Helicolenus hilgendorfi. The sequence goes on from CAKALG010047513.1 coordinate 14,135, forward strand.
AATATAGATGTGTTATGAATCAGACCACTTCTGTAAAGCAAAGGTCCAAGCCGCTATGATTGGATGAACTACGTCACACTGTCAGAGTGGAACGAGAGCAGTAAGGTGGATACAGAAAATTACAACAGCAGCTTTAAATGCAGTCTCCATTAACAATGCTTCCTGAAATGAGACACAACAGTGACAGTAATGTCTGTAAAGAAAATATTTTTCAACAAAAATAGTAAAGAAAACATTTGAATAGTTAACTGTGATGGCTATGTCGTGTTATTTTACATTATTTAAAGCAGTTTGCAGCCCTTTGAGTTATTTACATAATTCATCCTCATTAACTTCCGCTTATCTGGGGCCGGGTCTACCCCAGCATGGGGG
>CAKALG010047515.1:0-13630 GCA_916700815.1 Helicolenus hilgendorfi
TGTAGAGAGTGAACAGCATGACTCGGACCTGGTCATTCCTTTAGATGTTTCAGAGGATGAAGCTCCAGAGGCAAATGCAGAAGAAGAAACTGCTGTTGCTGTAGAGAGTGAACAGCATGACTCGGACCTGGTCATTGCTTTAGATGCTTCAGAGGATGAAGCTCCAGAGGCAAATGCAGAAGAAGAAACTGCTGTTGCTGTAGAGAGTGAACAGCATGACCCGACTCTGGTCATTCTTTTAGATGCTTCAGAGGATGAAGCTCCAGAGGCAAATGCAGAAGAAGAAACTGCTGTTGCTGTAGAGAGTGAACAGCATGACCCGACTCTGGTCATTCTTTTAGATGCTTCAGAGGATGAAGCTCCAGAGGCAAATGCAGAAGAAGAAACTGCTCTTGCTATAGAAAGTGAACAGCATGACTCGGACCTGGCCATTGCTTTAGAAGCAGAAGATGAAGCTCCAGAGGAAAATACAGAAGAAGAAACTGCTGTTGCTGTAGAGAGTGAACAGCATGACTCAGACCTGGTCATTCCTTCAGATGTTTCAGAGGATGAAGCTCCAGAGGCAAATGCAGAAGAAGAAACTGCTTTTGCTGTAGAGAGTGAACAGCATGACCCGATCCTGGTCATTCCTTTAGATGCTTCAGAGGATGAAGCTCCAGAGGCAAATGCAGAAGAAGAAACTGCTGATGCTGTAGAGAGTGATGTAGAAAACACATCACCAGAACAGCATGATCTGGAAGATCCAGTTCCAGCTGCATCGATCCCCATTATTCCTGTCGGGGCATCAGAAAATGAAGCTTCAAAGGGAAATGCAGCAGAAGAAGCTGCTCCAAAAGAACTTTTACTTACATGTACTTGTAAAATCCCTGGTGGCAGTACAAAGATAGGACTTGCTGCTCCTCCTATGACACCAGAAGAAGAGAAATTTGTTGTACTAGTCCCTGCAGAACTTGAGACAGAGGAGGCAGGTCAAGGGGAATCTGCTGTTATTGTTCCTGTAGAACCTGCTGAACCGGAGTCGGATCAAGAGGAACAAGAGGAAACAATCTCTATCATTTCTGCAGAAACAAAAGAGGAAGCTCCAGAGGAAGATGCAAGAGAGGAAGAAGTTGCCCCGGTAGTCCTGGAAGAAAATGCTAAAGTGGAAGAAGAAGAAGAATATGTTGCCGTCTTTCCTGTAGAGCTTGAGAACAAAGAGGAAGGTCAAGAGGAACCAGCTGCAGAACAAACGGCACCACAAGAGTCAGCCCCAGACGATCCTGTTGTCATTGTTCCTTTGGATCATGCTGAAAAGGAAGAACAAGTTATAGAAGAATCAATCCCAATAGTTTCCCCAGAAGCACCAGAAGAAGAAGAAGCTCCAGAGGAAGATACAGAAGTAGAAGCTGTTGGGGTGCCTGTCCTAATAGTCCCAGAAGAAAATGCAGAAGAAGACCCTGTTACAAATGAAGAGCCTCTTCCTGGTGCACCAGAAGATCAAAAATCAGTTGTCCTTGACACAGAAGAGGAAGGTCAAGTGGAACAGGCTGCAGGGGAAACCCTGGAAACACCTGCTGTCATTGTTCTTGTGGAACCCACCAGTGAGGAACCAGCTCCAGAAGACCCAATCCTCATCATCCCCCCTGAAGATCTAGAAGAGGGTGCTCAAGAAGAAGAAGTTCAATCAGATCCTCTACCAAAGGAAACAGCACTGGAAGATGACACAGTAGGTGACAGCGATGCAGAGATACTTGTCACATCCGTCAGTGAGACCCCATCTGAGAAGGACACCATAGAGGGAGCACTGGATCCAGGTCAGGAAGTACCAGTAGCTGCAACAGAGATCTTAATTGAAGCCCCAGTTGTACCTCCTGCCCCAGCTGTCCCTGAAGCACGAATCGTTCCTGCTCCTCACGGCACCAGCATGAAGACACGCAGTGAAGATTTGAAAGCTGCTGCTATATTGATAGAAGATGAACCTGTAGGTAAGAATCCAGCACTGAGCTATTTGCAAAACGATGATATGACTGTGTCACTTTGTTCAAAAATTCCAGGATGTAATTATTAACAATTATAGTGAAATAAAATAGGGCACAACCAGTGTTGTGAGGACATGTGCATTTCTGCTCACGGTGAGAAAAGTTTAATATCACACCCAATTTGACTGTTATCAGGCCATTAAATGGGTGTTATCAGTTGCTATAAGCACCATAGACAAAAATGCTTCTTTAGGATTAGGCAATAAAACTACAACTTCTTTAGGATTAGGCAACAAAATTACAACTTTTTTAGGTTTAGATAATAAAACTACAACTTTTTCAGGTTTAGGCAACAAAACTACAACTTCTTTAGAATTAGGCAAAAAAACTACAACTTCTTTAGGTTTAGATAATAAAACTACAACTTCTTCAGGTTTAGGCAACAAAACTACAACTTCTTTAGGTTTAGGTTAAGAAAACAGGTTTAGGCAACAAAACTACCACTTCTTTAGGTTTAGGTTAAAAACTACAACTTCTTTAAGTTTAGGCTAAAAAACAGGTTAAGGCAACAAAACTACAACTTCATTAGGTTTAGGCAACAAAACTACAATTATTTAGGTTTAGGCAAAAAAAAAGCACTTTATAAATTTAGGGGAAAACATTGTGTTTTGAATTAAAATAAGTACGAACACAAAGACAACTACACGTTGTTGGTTTCATACGGGATGCAAACTCAGGCCTCCTGGGTGAAAACCCTGTGTTTTGTGTTCAGTCCATCGTTCCCAATCTCCACCCCATATGGAGTTTCAAACTGTCTATACTACAGCGCCTGATTTCCACTTCTGCTCCTGTCATAATTACTACAGTCGCTGGAGGTCGCTGTCATCTTCTTTTATATCTTCTTTCTGTGATCTACCATGTGAATAGATGATAAAACCTACTAGTAGGTGTGTTAGGCCCCTAATAGCCAACATCTATGGGGCTTATAGCAACTATTTAATAGCCTGAAACAGTCTAATCGGCTGAATATTGAGTGTTGATATCACTAATGACAGTTTTGGTCTCCCAGCTCAGGTGAAAAGGGGGGCAGTGCTCGGTGCAGCATTCTTCACGCTGATGTCAATTTTCATTATCGGGATTGTTGGGATGTTTGTATATAAGAAACTGCGCTGAATGCAAGTGAGTACAACAATGGCAATGAATTGAATTAGCTTGAATCCATAACTAATAACTATTAAACGGCTTAGTATTCACTTCTTACAGCAAAGTCAACAACACTGCACTCACAATTATTCCTCTTGTTTTAGGACACTGGAGTAAAGGCTGAATTGACAAATGGAATCGCTGTTTGTTATGTGGAGCAACTGAAGCACTGAGCTGAACAAGTTTCTCTGCATTGGATCTTTGCTTAAGAAAGTTTCAAGTTCCTCCAAGGTTTGGACATCCAGAAAGACACTATAATAAAGGAAACCAGTGGTCGAAAGAGGTATTAAGATTTTCTATTTCAGTTAAAGAAGCAATACAAAATACTCTACTAGTAAAAATCCTATTTGTACTTTACTTAAGTAGAAATATGACAGTATCATCAGCATAAAAATAGCTTACTTAAAGGTAATAGTATTCATTAGATAGCAGAATGGCCCCTGATGCATTCATGTGTTAGCATCATTCTCCTATTGGGTGAGGTGGAGCTAATTTGACCTAGAGCTACTTTATACGGCTGGGAGGGGTGGTGGATGGGGGTGGATATGAAACGTATTTATGAAAAGTATTTTTGGTTCAGAAACATAGACGTAACGTATCCCGTAGTGTGCAGAAACGTACAATGGCAACATTTTTTCTGGTAACTGGGTTGAATAGAAATACTCAAATGAAGTACCTCCTACATGATTTTAAAACTGTGTCTTCAGCTAATGTAAACTGTTGAACGGCTGTTATAAGTAGAGTAGTAGCTACTTGGGAGGTGATAACATGTAGTGTGTAAGCATTTATGAATGTTCTGATTCATCTGAATAATCATGTTTTGGTTTTGAAATTCATAGATGATGAAAACTTTGATGCACCTATAACTTTACCTGTTGAGCTTTTTTTTTTTTATAGTGGATCATTAAGGATAAGGTCAGTGTGGGTATAGTGATTATTTTCTTTCTTGTGGTTGTTCAATCACACACTGTCTAGCCTTTAATCAAAACGGTACAATATGTACATTTCAACTGGCCCCGTGGGTCATAAATACAGTTCTGCACATGCATGAAAAAGCACACGTGTCCTATATGTGTTTAACAGCCAAGTAGGCCTATCACTTTCCCTGCTCTGTCCTGCAGCATGAGACAGAGAGCTCTCCTATCAATCACACTTTGGCATGCTGCAGTACCAGCTATATGTCCACGGCTCATCCTACACACTGTAAATATTTTTAGGATGGTAAGGGGAACATGATGTTCCAAATGAAAGCTGTGTCCTGTAATAAAACTGCACCCAAGTACAGTAAACATGTCCCACTGTAATTGTTGCACTTGTTGTAAAGAGCCTGTATGAAATAAATATCGATTTACAAAACCTGTGAGTAAAGACTCAAACAGACTAATGTTTATAATGTTTACTATGGCCTTTACTTATTTATTTATTCATATATACAACATCACAACGAGACAAAGCACTCACACAAAGCAGTCATAAACAATGACAAATATCATTTGAGATATCAGCAAGTAAAATATTACATAAGAAGTACATTTTATATTTCACATCCAGTATATTTAGGATGTTTTGTACGAAATATTAATATTTTGTGTATAACCCTAATGTTTTAGAAAGGTTGACAGCTTCTTAGATGTTTGCCTACATGCGTCATTCTCTGTTAAAATCTAGATTAAAGGTCTTTGTCGTGAATGCCAGATTATCTCTTTGATTCTGTAGCACCCAAAAACCTAATTTATGTAGTAGTTTTTAATATTTATGTGAAATGTGATGTGCCTGTGAGGCTCATGGTCTCTTTTTCATCATGTCCATAAACTGATAAATACTTAAGAAATCAAGTGTATCCACATTAATTCAGTCAGTTCTTTTTGTAATGATTATATTTCTCAGTAGTGCTGAATAAATTAGGACTTTTTCAATATTTATTTGTATGTATTAAAAATGTATTAAAGGTTTATCTGAAGCTAATACGAGGCCTCTACCATCAGAGTTAGTCAAATCAAGTGGATATCTTCCAAAGTTAGTCTTTTTATATCCCTCTACTGCAGACCAGCAAGAAAACACAGAGAGGGATGTGCTTTCAATGTGAAATCTACAGCTCTTGTTTTGTGCAAAACTATATTCCAAAGTTTACCTGAAGCTAATATGAAGCTTTTGCAATCTGAATTAGACAGATCAAATGGATATCTTCCCCAAAGTTACAGTCTTTTAAGGGAACAAAACACATTTTGTGTTACAGCACAGTGAAAAAATAAACATAATATAGACACAATCAAAACACAGAACAACAGAGACAACAACAACAGAAGTCCATGCTCACGGTCTATCAATAGATAAGACATATTTTGCACATCCTTATGCATTCCAAGCCCCCCAGTCTGTGAGTTAACCTCCTGACCCCATGTTGCACATCACCCTACCACAGCTTGTTAAAATGGGTTATTGCTTGTTAAGTAGGCTATTGCCATGGGAATGAATGTTTTTTTAATTCAGTTGGTTCTGATCTTTGGATAATTGTATCTGCAACCAGAAGGGAGTGTCTGAAAGTGAAACTGCTGGTCTGCAGTAGAGGAATAGTAAAAAGAGGGAGGTGGAGAGGAGATTGTGTTGCTCTGGCTCTATCTATTTGGCGACGCCCAGAAAGCTGCTTGACATCCACCTGGATCCACCTTCTCATATATTAATTTTTGTCATATGGATTGTCTATATTGTATTTTCATTATGTTGTTACTCTGTACACACGACATCTATTTCACGTCTGTCCATCCTGGAAGGGGGATCCCTCCTCCGTTGCTCTTCCTGAGGTTTCTTTTATTTTATTTTTTTTCCTGTTAAAGGGTTTTTTTTGGTCGGGAGTTTTTCCTTCTCCGATGAGAGGGTCGTACTGTAAAGGACGAAGGGTGTCGTATCCTGTACAGGTTGTGAAGCCCCCCGAGGCAACTTTGTGATTTGTGATTTTGGGCTATACAAATAAAATTGACTTAGTTTCAGATTAACTTTCGAATATAGTTTTGCAAAATACGAGGGCTGCTGTCCCCTACCATTAAGAATGGATCTTCTGATCACCAATATGAACAGGAGGAACGATTAGATCATATGGGCACCTAACTGTTTTGAACCCATCATGATGTGTTTAAGAACACTAGTAGTTGATGGACATCATCATATGGGAGAAGAGGAGTTACGGCTGTCATTAAAGCAGGAGGGCCCGGGGCAGCTGTGAGCCTGATGGACATGGGAAGGTCATCAGGGTGAAGTAGGAGTGGAGGAATGTGGTGTTGCTTGAGCGGTAAGGGTGAAACATGTGAAAAGGGGGTCATGAATCAGCACATTTGGTTGAGAGATGCTTTCAGCACTGATGTTACAGACACTAAAGAAGTCGATGCTTCTACGAGGTTCCTGACAGGTCCGCAATGTGATTGTGTGGGATAATTACTGGGATATTTTGGAAGGAGTATACACCCTCCGGTGTGGTGATTGCCAGGCTTGCAGGGTAAGAACTGCGTCCTAATGTGGCCTAATGAGGTCACGCTTTTAGAAGTTGTGACTCTTTCGACCTGACCTTTCTGAATCATTAAAGTGGCAGTAGGCAGTATATTTTTGGCATCATTGGGCAAAAATTCAACCTTTCAGCATATTGTAATTCAAGTGTTCTGAGAGAAAACTAGACTTCTGCACCTCGGGAGACTTTGACCAATCACAGGTCATTTCAGAGAGAGAGCGTTCCTATTGGCTGTGCTGCGGTCATGTGACCGGCGTTTGGCGTTCCTTCGAACCATCTCAACCTGATCGCAACATGGCTACCGGGTTACAACCTTTTCATTTTACAGCTAAACTGTGCACTACAAGATGATTCTGAAAACATTTGAGGAGAGAAATAGGCATTACGGTAACAGAATATTAATTCATATTTGATCAGCGCTGCCTAGTTTGACCGTTTGGTCGGAGATCGCGAGTGATTGATCTCAGAACAGCTCTTACTGCTTGTTTTCCTCTGGTATGTGAAATCTTGCAGATGCCGTTAAGAGCACCGGAGGACACAGAGGAACATGATTTTTTTCAGGTCACCTGTCTCATGCACTACTGTCAAGATATAGCGACCGTTTTATAAAAATAATAACTTTTTTTTATCATATTTGCTCTAATCTCGCCTACTTCAGCTCTAACAGGAGGAATTGTGTTACATTTTATTCCTGTAAGGTTTATGTGAGAAACAGAGACACGTTGTTGCATGATCGGTCCTGGTTACCATGCAGATAAGGTTTTTAAAGTTTTGCCACAGAAAGATTAACAATCATGAAGCAAACCACACATCCGCTCACATTGTTACAACTCAAACAATGCTTCCTTGTCAGCTGTTGCTCTGACAGAAACATTATTTGTGCATCAGTCCTGTTCTAACTCGCTCACACACCTCCAGGCACAGACTCTAATCTGAGGAGGACACAGCCTGTTTATGGTAGCACAGCAGCCTCTAGTGGCCACAGACGTTACCTGTAGATAGTGATAACAGCCATGATTACCTAGCATGCCCTCTGACAACCAATGCGGGAACTGAAGTAACACATTATGCAAACAGGAAGTGAATGCTACTGAAGCTCATTCAGGTAGATTAAGCAGGGTGGTGCTGCTCTGCGGCTGACATGCACGAGAGCTCTTCAGAGTATATCATTGACCTTTTGTATTCAGCATTGTCTGTACAAAACAAGAACAGTGTGTTAAACTGGGTCGCAAGATAACAGGGCAACCAATGTGCACCATGTTCCAGTTCACCATGAAGATCATAGCAGATCCACAGCCCACTCTAAGGCCTGGATATGTACTGTTATCTTCAGGCCGCAGGTACAATAGGCCCAGGATGTGGACTAAAAAAGGAATCACATCCTTTGTCCCAAGCAGCATTCAGCTGCTTACCAAACCTTGATCACATGCTCTGCACTCTGCACCTATAATGTCCTTTATTGATTTCCCAAATGGTGCTTTTTTATGATGTTTTATGGTGCTCATACTTTATGTTATATTGTGTAATGTCATATATGGTTGTTGATTTTCTCTTTGTATTATTTTATGCTATTTGTGCAAAGCAAATTCCTTCAGAAACATTAAAGGCTTCATTCATTTGGTATCAACACCTGTACACTGTCGGCAAGTGGTTCCCAACCTTTTTCCTTGTGGGACCCTTTTTCTATCATTGAGTAAACTGACTACCTCTGTCGGGTATTGAATTCATAAACTGGACACCAGTACACTTCCATCAACAAACTGTACCAACCGTTTGATGTGTTTTAATTAGGGATGCACCGATCCAAGTTTTTCAGTCCCGATACCGATAGTGATACCTGCAGCTTTGGGTATCGGCCGATACAGAGTATCGATCCCAAGCTAAATAACTAGTTAAATAAACAGTTAAATAACCGTGGAAGTGACTGGGATCATTATTTTTATGTGTAATGCAACATCAGGCCTGACTTAAACATTGCTTTCTTAACTTTGTAAAACAAAATATAACAAATTAATACATAGATATAAATTTACTGAAATTGTTATTTATTGGTAAAATAATAAATTGTACACCAGCAACTTGGAAAAAAATCTTCAAAATTAACAGGAATTACAATTCAGGTGTAAACACTTTTGAGTGCAGCCACAAATTGGTCAAAACTTAAACAGGAATTAAAATTCAGTATGCACTGTATACAGCCTATAAACATGGGATTGAATTGAATAGATCAGCCCTATTGTCACCGATATCCGATCCAGCTATTTGAGTCAGTATCGGCCCCCATATCCGATCCGGTATCTGTATCGGTGCATCCTTATAGTTTTAATTGTGCCTGCCTGGAAAGAAAGACTTAGTAAGATACTTATTAATTGAATTTCATCATACCAGAACAGTGTTTAGGCAGAATTTTTCAGACAATCCACTCATTTATTTTGAACTGACTTTTAGTTATCTGCTGAAAAGGTGTTTTAGATTGAGAAAAATAACACGAGGGGAAGTAAATAAAACAATTATACATTTACTGAAATTGTTATTTATTGTTAAAATAATAAATCATACACCAGCAACTTGGCAAAAAAATCTTCAAAATTAACAGAAATTACAATTCAGGTGCAAACTTTTTTAGTGCAGCCACAAATTGGTCAAAACTTAAACAAAGTAAATAAAACAATTCACCAATAGATAAATAAAAACACAGCCAACCTTTAATAGTCTATAAAAAATATGAAAGTTGAGGACCAACTAACACCTTTCAGCCTACATCTGCCTGCTTTTTATTGAGTTGTTGTCAGCTATTCATGGCTGCACAGATGGCAGCAGCCTACAGGCCCATTATGCTCACAGATGAATCTGAGCAAGGTACTTAATTGGCATGGTTTCATGTGAGGCTGCATTGTGGACAGGAGGACAGGAGGACAGGAGACACTGGCTGCTGCCTGCAGCACAGAGAGGAAGACACCAGGGAGAGCCTCGGCGTCTCTACAGAGAAAACCCTCCTTTAGCTGAACATTATATCACCCCATCCTCGGTGCTCATGTTCAGGCTGCGTCTCTCTCCACAACTCCACCACAACCAGCAGCCGACTCACTGAGGAGGAGGCTCTGATTCAAGCCTCCATCCGCCATTTTCAGCAGATTGAAAGCAGGTAGAGCATAAAAATCACACATCCCCGGTCACATAAAGCAGGTAAGTGCAGCCTAAAGCCCAAAAAACACCTTCCGACAGGAAACAATGAGGGAGAAAAGCAGCTTATAGTGCGGCCAGCATCGAGAGGAATCACGGTGTGTCTACCAGACCACAGGAACTAACAATAAATCCTCCAGCAGCTGCTCGGCTGCACACCCCAGGTCATTTCTTTCTTTCTCTTTTAGTCTTTGACAACTTTTTTTTTTAATGCATAACGCTTTAAAATCCGCTTTTACGCACACCAACTTGTGCACACCCACGTTGTTGAAATATCTCTCCATTTGTTGCTTGAACTTTAGCTCGGAGGGATTTAAAAATGTGTGAGTCCAATGTGATAAAATGAACCTAAATTAACTGACCTGTAAAAAAAGGTAATGCATTTTATCCTTTTATTTAAAGAGGATGTTATTGTTTTAGCTGACAAATCTAAGATAATAAGGTTTGTTGTTTGAGCTTTGTCAGCCTTATTTGCCTTAAAGACAATATAACATCAGGTAGAAAAGTAAGAGTGTGTAATATTGTTTTTATGAATGAATTCAGTGTGATGTGTGAGTCCAGCCCCAAAACACATGGGGCCAACACATGCTTATGGTGCTCCTGAACAATTGGCTTTCCAGCCAGTTGGTACAAAAAGCAAATTTCTAAAGCAAGTGACTGTGATGGAAACATTAGAAAAATCAGGGTTTCCATTAATGCAACAAAGTTGTTAGTTGAGTTTTCTGATAATCGATTAGTCGTCTGAGCCAACACTCAGCGGCTCCAGCTGAGCCAAATGTCAAGATTTTCCTTTTAAGGCCAGTGAATATCTCAATCTGTCACATACATTTAAAAAACTTGAATAAATTACTTTTTATGTGCTGCAGAGATCTTCTGGCTTTCATGAGGAAGAAGACATTTCATCCAGAATTTCACTTCTAAAGTAAATTACACAACATGAATTTAGGCAGAAATCTAAAAGATCTGCATGGCTGTCTGTTATTATCACTATCTGTTATCTTCGTGAAGATTTTAGGATCTTTAGCCCTTTGATCCTGATCCTGTGCTCATGTCAGGGCTTATCTTTGAGGATTTCTGACAACAAGCAATTTGAAGACATCACACTCTAGATCTTCTGACATCATAGGCAAAACTTGTCGTAAAAATAATCTGCAAACTAATTCACAATTGGAGTACTTATTAGTTGCAGCCTGCATTAATTCATAGACTACGCTTCTTATTTGCTGCATTTCTTCAAGGGGCTTCGGCTAAAGGGAGAGGAAAATATCTTCAGTGTGCTGTTCGTCTACCTGTGAGTTCAAATTGCATGTCACAACTTTCATGAAGTCCCCATGCACAGCACTCTCTTGGTGGTGTCGACCACTATAAAAATAAGTACTAGTAAATTTAGTTTTTATCTGGTACAGATGTTTCAGTGTAATGCAGAAAACCTTTAAAGAAAGTTGTATTTGACAGTTCAACGCGTTCTCATCCCAACTCGTCACATACTGACGCTCTGTCAGACCCCTCGGCGGCACTTTACGGTCGCCGTAAACACGTGCTTAATATTATGAAGTAAACAAAAACACTTGCTTAGGTTCAGGCAATAAAACCACTTAGTTGGGTTTAGGAAAAAGCAACATGGTTGGGCTTAAAACTACTACATTTGTACAGTGAAAATGACACTGAATGTTTTAAACAGGGGACACGAACAAACAGCTGATTGTAACGTAATGCACGGGACATGAACAGCGGTCTCCTGGATGAAAGACTTGTTTGTTGGACCCTTCCACCTCCACTCCAATGCCCTCACTGTCAGATTCTTTGTAATGAATTAAATTTAAGAGCATCCATTCAAGTATGTTTTAACCACTTCCTTTACTCTATATTTGCAGTTCATTTGATAACGCTCCATTAAAACTTGGTGCCCATTGTCTTGTGCAAACACACCTGAACAGGTACAAATATCTACCTCTTGCAATCTGTAAATTTAGGATATTGTCTACAGATGTCGTGATATTTTTGCAGGGCGTTGATGCTTTTTGTCTTGTGTCGTAGATGATGGCTATCACTGGAGGGACGGTGGAAACTCTGGATGAAGTTCCAGCTCATGTGTTGACGGGTTTGCCTGACGGTTTGAGTCTCGGACCGTCTGCTATAAATCAAAGCCGCGTTGGTGAGTACAAAAGTGTGTCCGTTCTGTTTCTGCAACTCAAACAAACATCTGTGAACATGTTGATTTGCATTTCACTGATGTGCAACTTTGAAAATGACTTCCAGCAGCAAATGGTAGTGGGCCACAGTGAGACCAGACTGAGTGAGAAAATGGAGAACTTTTAACACATTTGGGGATCAAATGGTGTAAAGAAAGAAAAGAAAAACGTGAATTTGAATGCTGGTTGAGCGACTTTCTTTATTCCCAGAGGAGGTGTATGGATGGACGTAGCCACACACGCAAGAAAACAAAAGAAACAGAAATAAACAAGTGCACTTTTTGCCCAGTTATTAAAATCAAACTCAGACATACAAATACAACCCAATAAAGAAGAAAATAAGTAAGTAAAAAATAAATAATTACACAAATTAGCAAACAAGCCCACATTGGTGTAGCTACGTTCACACTAGGGGTGATATACCAGGATTGATGATAACTGTGATAATTAAAAATAAAATATTTATATCATGTTAATATTACATTTGATCATATTGTGTATATAATCCAGCGCCTCTTAAATCATTATATATATGTATACAGTTATGGTTACAGACTCTCGCTCCACCTCCCTACACTCGTGTTTTGAGTGTAATTAATTTTCCAAAAAAGAGAAAAAACACACAATAAACAAAGTTAAAGATGAATTTTACTAACAGCATTAATTTTTATTTTTTCAAATTTTCTATAGATATTACGATAATATCACTATCGTGAATTATTTTGGCCAAGATAATCATGTAGTGAAAAGCAGATATTGTGACAGCCCTAACTCACACTATGCACTATATTCATACATCATTATTATTTTAACAAACTTAGCAAGGTCATATAACATTTGGTCATTTTAGAATATTTTCAAATGTAACAGTGTTTGTACCTAATAATATGTATTTAGTTTGTTTCTTGACAAAATGAATGCAAAAAAAAAAACGTTTTTGAAAAACAAAATCAGTTTTGAATAACTTATTACTGTAAACCTCATCATGCCAATCCTGAATATCCACTTCCTTTTGACTTTTAGTGTTTAGAAATGTATAAATCTCAGGTATAAGATGTTTTTCCTTGTTCTTATTTCAGGTGTCTGGGCCACTCAGGTCATCCCTAAAGGCAAGCGGTTCGGCCCGTTTGTTGGAGAGAAGAAGAAAAGGTCGCAGGTGTCCAGTAATGTGTACATGTGGGAGGTAAGCTACAGGCAGCTCTCTTGGCTTCGTTCCCTGAAATACTCTCCAACGTCACTGAATAGCTAAAACGAGCCCAACTACATTCTGTATCAAGTGCAGCACCTACGGTTTCACAAGAATAAGTAGGTAACCTACATAATCTTTTGCCACCTGTAAGAGTTGTATGATACATTAACTCACACATTTCAAGGCACAACTGCTGTTTTGGAGAACATTTGAAACCCCTTTGCTATGACAAATGCTGCTGATTATGTTTCAGCTCCCACTTAGGTGACCCCATTCAGTGCTCACGTCCAGGTCTTCTAGAGCTACTGTATACATTATAACATGGTCTTTGTTGTACGCGTGTCCCGTAGGTTTACTTCCCAGCGCGGGGCTGGATGTGCGTCGACGCCACAGACCCCATGAAGGG
>CAKALG010047520.1:0-13067 GCA_916700815.1 Helicolenus hilgendorfi
TGGAAACACTTTGGGTTTCACACATTACCAGGAAAAGCAGAGCTAGACATCATGGCTAAAGCTGCATGCTAACTCTGTCATGGACAGGAAACGTTATCGTATTGCAGTAACGTGCGTTCAAGCCAGCCGTCACTCTCATCTTCGTGGCCAAATCAGCCGACACTACAACTGTAGAGCACCCATATACTGACATTTATGTTAAATGCATTGAAACGGCCCCGATGGAGCTGACCATGGATGTTTAAAGAGAACGGAGCTGACAGGAGAGCTAGCAACTTGGCGAAGTTAACAGAAGTATACACGTGTGACTATGTCAAAATAAGGTGTTAACAAAGGGAACTGTATATATAAAATACATATATGGAAATAAGATTGATTGGATTACATTCACTAATAGTATAAAACATAACATGTCCCTTATAAATTCAATAGAAAATACCACTAAGTTGTGAGGGAAATGTCTTTATTCTTAGATTTTTGGGTTACTGAAAAAAAATATGATAAATAATTCCTGACAATGACTGATATATTTGAATTCAGGACATCGCTGACTACATACATGCTGAAAATCAAACATTGTAATGTATTAATTTAGATATTTTTCAAATTAAAAGTCCCTAGAAGTGTTTGATTCAACTTTTTCCCATGGTCATCACAATACATGTAGAATCACAATACTTAGAAATCGCAATATATATTGAATCGGTACCCAAGTATCGTGATGGCATTCAATCGGGAGATAGGAGTATCTTCCCAGTCCTACTGTTTACACACAATAATACTGTGCAGCTGTTGTCCTAAACTTTCTAAGTTGCTCTAAGATCACCCAGCCCTGCAGCTCAAATCCCGCTTAGACCGACTTATTGATCTTATTGCCGACAGGAGTTTGATCCTCGTGGAGGCTTTTCTTCTGATTTGTTTTGACATGATTTCGTCTCCCTTCTTTTCTCTCCTCCTCATTTGCCATCTTTTCTATGTATCTGTCTCTCTCCTGCTCTCATGCATCCATTTTTCTGATTTACAGAAAACAGCCTCCGATGGCAATAGGTGCTTGAACTGTCAAGGATAGAAGGATGTTAGGGATATGTTGGAGTTGGAGGGGTGGCGGGTAGGAAAACCACCTAAAGGGTACTGATCCCTGAGTGTGCAGGTGTCACTTTAAGCATGAGGAAAAGCTCTGCCTCATGCTGTCAGAGAGGAGAAGCTGCCCTCCAGGCCCTGGAAGCTTTTAAATGTCAGACCTCCATGCTCCGGTTTTACGTTTTAATCCAAAATGAATCATAAAAAGGTTACGTAGAAATACCACAGAGTTCAGAACTGCTGAACCAGTGTGTTGGCCAACATAAAATTAGACTTTGCTTTAGTAGCAAAACTGTAATTCCCGTTTTGTTTTAATCGTGAGTTGCATGGGAATTCAGTTTGACCCCAAACTGCCCGTTTAGTACGAGCTTAATGAGGAGTTGCAGTCCAGTGGCTCAGCCATGAAACGGTCTCTGGTTTGTGGTATTGAGATGTTTGTGGTTTATGTTTCAGTCCCGAATTGAATCGTGGTCCAATGATCTCTTTATGCACTGCTCCAATCCAAATATTTACCACACTGCTGTCTATTTCTATTTAAATTATGGTAGCGGCTGTTAAATTGTGTAAGTGTGCGTGTCAAGGAGCAAAAGCGAGAGCGAGCATTTAATTTTTCAATCCAGTATTTGCTGTCTGTAATGATTGTAAAGTTCTGGATCAACACCACACAGTGATTCTGCAGCCGCTACTGTTTGTTGGGACAAATGTTTCTGAGCTGCTATATATCGTCATAAAGCCCAGTAATTCATGAGCCTAATATGAGGAAATGTGATTAAAACCGTTGCAGTTTAATAAATCACAAAAGATTTCGCTCACTCTTAAAATTGATTTTCACATAAAAGAAGAGATTGCTTGAGGTCCACCGCTGGTCCAAAGGTGGCAAATCATTCAAATCCTTTGTCGCTTTTGAGTACTACAGCATTCTGTACTTGATAAAATGTATGTTCTGTAGTGCTTTTAATTTGCAAATATGAGTGAAATTCATCATTCCTGACCTGAAACCACATACTTCATACAAGGTTC
Source organism: Helicolenus hilgendorfi (assembly GCA_916700815.1). Classification (NCBI taxonomy): domain Eukaryota; kingdom Metazoa; phylum Chordata; class Actinopteri; order Perciformes; family Sebastidae; genus Helicolenus; species Helicolenus hilgendorfi. The sequence goes on from CAKALG010047520.1 coordinate 2,101, forward strand.
ATAACACGACATAGTATTAATAATAGCTACGTTAAAGCTGCAGTCGGTCACTTTTAAAAAGTTATTTTTCTAAAGCTGTCACTATATCCTGACATTATTGCATGAAACAGATCATCTGTGAAAAAAACTCATGCCCTTAATGGCATTTACAAGTTTCTACCTCACCCAAACAAAAACAACCAATAACAGCCGAGCTATCTCTGGGCAGCTGTCAATCACTCACAAACTCTGAATATGAATATGAATCAATATTCTGTTACTGTAATGCCTATTTCTCGTCTCAAATGCAGACAGAAACATATTTCAGTGTGCTGTTTAGCTGTAAAATTAGAACGTTTGTGACCCACCTGCCATGTTGAAAACAGCCGAGACAAAACTAAGCACCACCCACCAGCCGGAGCAAACTTTCTAATTTTACAGCCTAACACTAAGGCTGCATTCACACGAGATCAGGCAATGTGGCGAAAACACAAGTGTTTCCCTATTCCTTTTGAATGGGGGTAATGCGTTTCGGCACCACTGCAGCAAAAAACGCATTGGCCCACAGCGGAAAAGTAGAAACGAAATCAGCTTTTTGAGAAACACAACCTGATGTCACGCTGCGGTGGCCAATATCGTAACAGGTGATCCAGAGCTGCACAACCCAGCCATGAGGGAACAAAAGACGTTAATCGTCGCCCGTTAATGCAAACATTCACTAGATAGTTAATTTAGCTGGTCAGCTGCAACACATTAAACAGCATGTAAATGTACCTGCACATGCCACTTCAGTGTCTTTGATACCAAGAACCACATCTTACAACACAGTGAGCCCATGGCTTATAAGCTGCAGAGTTTACTTCATGTCTTGTTCTCCTTCTGGAGCTCAGCCTGCCAGATGTCAATCAAACGCAAACACACACGCCCCTCCAGCTAAAGGTGCATTTCTGATATTTCCCCAAAGACCCTTTTTTTAATCCTTACTTAATGATAAATTGACAGTAAATGTAAGTTATAACACACACTGATGTTATTTTTAACTGCAAAAAAGGGATGACTGAATGAAGATACAGTATTAACATCCACTTGAAATCACATTCAGTCGTTATTATTATGAGTAGTAGTAGTAGTTGAACTTTGCCCCATATGTAGAGACTTGTTCAGTCCATAAGAAAAGCTTCAGTAAATTGTCTCCTCTCATCCTCCGCACAATCATTCTCTCCCATAAAAGACTGTTGTTGACTCTGATTGTTTGCAAGGGCATCTGAAATCGATATCAGTTAGAACAGCGTCTCTTATTACTTATTACATTTCCACACCTTGACTGCAGCTCAGCAGGCCTGATGAGCAACACACACACACACACACACACACACACACACACACACACACACACACACACTCACACACACACACACACTCACACTCACAAATAAGCACCTCAAGGTCTCCTTCATGTTTGAGCGACCACAGAAATTATGTGCTGATGACACCTAAACAGATTGTGTAATTACTTTTGCCCTGGTGGCCCTGGCCTGCAACAGAGATTTCCAAGTCCTGAAGCAGGTTATCACCAAACCAGAATTTTAGTGTTTGGATGCAGCAGCCATTTATAATGTGGTGCAATGTAAAAGTCAAGTTCAGCTTCCATGACAACAAAAGACAAGAGTATGAAGGAAAGGGGAGGCCTGACGGGGTTAAAAGATTGCAGATGACATAGGAGTGAGGGGGTGTGGTCTGTACTCCCATTGTGACCCCTTCTGTGCTCATTTGTTCTGTTGAAACCCGGCAGGCAAATGTCATCTTAGTTTTCTCCGGGGCTTCATGTTAAACATCATGCCCTACAGAGCCCTGACAAGGTGGTAAATTCAGCCTATAAACGGACCATCAGAGAGGTGTTGGACACTATGGAGGCTGCTGGTCTATATTCATCTCGACATACTTAAATAAATTCTTTTCTAATTTGCTCACTTATTGTTCCTTCAGGCGCATGCTGCCTTCAGGCACCTCGGTACAAAAATACTATGCTTTGTTCTCACCTGCTAAACAGAAAAGGAGCGAAAGGAAAGAAGTCAAGAACTGACAAGGTGAAGAAATGCATCATGGTGTGTTTTTTGTATTTAACTGTGAGAGAATGAGGCTTTTTAAACCTCAGGTCGGGCTCTTTTTAATTAGTGTTCAACTACAGAGCAGATTAACACTGACTCCTCTGGTGTAGACACTTAATCATTTCACTGATACTGACTGGACTATCAGGATTTAAGGTGAGCTGAGTCGCAGTAGTGACACCATAGAGGTATCCTCAGTATCATATTTAACATTTTATCATTCCTGTCTATATTTGTTTTATATTTAGGCCCGTAAAAAACTTTTTTTTAACAGCACTAATTTCTTTAACGCATTAACGCAACTTGTGATTTTCAGCTTTAGCTTGTTGTGTATCCCTTGACCTCTGACCTCAAGATATGTGAACGAAAATGGGTTCTATGGGTACCCATGAGTCTCCCCTTTACGGACATGGCCACTGTATGATAATCACATGCAGTTTGGGGCAAGTCATAGTCAAGTCAGCACACTGACACACTGACAGCTGTTGTTGCCTGTTGGGCTGCAGTTTGCAATGTTATGATTTCAGCATATTTGTTTATGCTAAATGCAGTACCTGTGAGGGTTTCTGTACAATATTTGTCATTGTTTTGTGTTAATTGATTTCCAATAATAAATATATACATTGCAAATAAACGCGATTGAATATTTTAATCGATTGGCAGCTCTGATATTTATTCCTCAACTTGCACCTTTAATGTGAGTTCAGACGTACTGGCCCTCATAGTGATGATGATGACTCACTTGTAATTAATATTTGGCTCCTAGTCAATAATCTGAAGTATGTTTACAACAACAGGAATTTAATTTCAGAGTGAAAATCCCCAGTCGAAGCAAAGATTAACCTCGTTTCAGAGGTGTAAATAAAACAATCGGTGCTGTGGTCTCCTCAGAGAAAGCAGGTGATATTGGTGACACTGAGGAGAGAAATGAAAAAGAGAGAGACAGCTTCAAACAGGTTTATTCCAAACAAGGTACATGGTTTGAAATTGATTTATCAAAAGCATTAAATAACCACTGCAATTAGTCCACAGATGTAAGAGAGCAGTAGTTATTCTCCTCTGCACACCGATTTATCTATAGCTGCAACATCAAGGTGCATACTGCCACCTACTGTATACATGCTTTTATCATGTTGTAGTATTCCAATAATATTCAATACCACACAAAGAAGAGTATATTAATGGTATACGTCCTGCATTTAGAATTGTATTTCAGCAAAGGTACAGCATTATTACTGTGTTAAAAGTATAAAAGATCATTTTGACAACATGTAGGTTGTACTTTAATGTTGTAACTGGTCCCTGTGTCAAACGTTTTGTTCGTACTGTTTTGGTGGTAAACCACACTAATGCAATGAAATCATATTTCTTGAGCTTATGTTTAATGGAAGTATATCAGTGTAAATACATCAAAATTGTACTAAGACCTATTTTGCGTGTTTATGTAAAAATAAATGAATAAATAAATACCTCAATGGATAAATAAATGTGTCATTAAATGTAGCAAAAATAATATTAAAACTAATTGTAGCTATTAATTAATTGATCAAATGTGACATAAATTTATATTTCTGTTTCAATATGCTTCTTTACACATTTATCTTTATATTAATTATTTAAAAAAATATATTATTTGCCTGTATTTTTTATTTTTAAATGTATTTATTTATTTATGCACAATTTTTCTGTTGCATTTCACCCCTTATTTATTTCCCTAAACTTATTTATTTCTGTATTCTTTTTTTTAAACATTTGTTAACACATTTATTTTTTACATTTCTTTATGCATTTATGCCTCATTATGTAAATGAGGGGGCTGTCACTCAGTGTGTTGTCATAATGACATATTTATTTATTTACCGAGGCATTTATTAATTTATCTTTGATTTTGGCAGATTCCGTCCTCCATAATTCTGCAGTGTTTCCTGATAAAGTCGGCACCATTCTGATACTTTGAAAATCTAAAATCTATACTAGCGTCTGCATTTTTTAACACGAAAGTTTTCACGAAATACATGCATTATTGAATATGTCTGTCTACTTAAGCTATATTCTACAGTGTGTACAGTTAATATGTAAGGGAAATATACTGCACATTTTATGTTTTTATTAGTTATTCTATTTATTTTTTCTCCATGTGCATCGGGAAGTAAAAACAGGTGCAGGTTACCTCGTACAGTTTCCTCATGTACACCCTGCTGTTCCATGTGCAATGCAAGCTATGGTTTTACACCTGGGAGCAACCAGGTACATCGTAAATATCTAATTCACTGAGAACCTCAACAAGGCTTTTTGTGGTAAACTTTTTTGTTTTCAAGGGGACCTTGACAGCTGTTGTCGTTGGGGGATGAATAAGCATTACCTGTTCGCTGTTCCCCTCCACTGTTCCTCATCACTTTCCCCAACGATGTTTCAGTCGCAGCCCGAGTCTGTCTCTGGTTTAAGTCCCTCAGCGAAGGATTAGTCAGGTGAGGATTTGCCACAACAGGTAGTTTTTTTTTTCCATGCATCAAATCATGTTCACAAAGCATGCCGGCCTTCTGAGGGTCCTGCCAGTTTATTCAGCTGGGAAACGCACGCCTCCTGTCACTGTAATCCCCTCCAGACATCACACTGATGAGACCGCACAGCATTCATGTTTTAGATGTCACCAGCACAGACGAAATGGCTAGGTTAATATTTAAGTCTATCTTCATGCAATACTCACATGCATATATGTACATTGAAAGAGTTATCGATTGTTCATACTAGTGGTGAAGTGATAGCTTCCTGCATGACTCTGACTCAGAGATGTGGCACAAAATGCACCGTCTTTGTTCTGTGCAAAAGTATATTCTTTAAGTTTAGTTGGAGAAGTTAATATAAGGCTTCAGCAGTGAGAGACAGCAAATAAAGTGAAAGTTACGGTTCTTATTAGTACAAAGTTCTCTCTTTGTCTTTCACCACACAGGTCCTTGCTGAGCTACGGTGGAGGGAGAGTAATGTTAAGTATCTGGAAATCTAAACCTGTATTTGAAACTGTATTTTCTATATATGGTATTTCAGCCTTGTAAAATATGATATATGTAGTTTATGTTTTCACATTTGATAAGTCACGCGATATGAAGTGTAGCACCGTCACCTCGTGCAATATGAGGTGTAGCACCGTCACCTCGTGCGATATGAGGTGTAGCACCGTCGTCACCTCGTGCGATATGAGGTGTAGCACCGTCACCTGTGCGATATGAGGTTTAGCACCGTCATCTCGTGCGATATGAGGTGTAGCTCCGTCACCTCATGCGATATGAGGTGTAGCACCGTCACCTGTGCGATATGAGGTTTAGCACCGTCACCTTGTGCGATATGAGGTGTAACACTGTCACCTCATGCGATATGAGGTGTAGCTCCGTCACCTCATTCGATATGAGGTGTAGCACCGTCACCTCATGCGATATGAGGTGTAGAGTTTGCATGTTCTCTCCGTGTCAGTGGGGGGGTTTTCTTCCAGGTGTTCTGGTTTCCTCCAACTGTCCAAAAACATGCATCACGACCTCTCACCTAACGTGAGCTGTGAAGGCTCATATTGAGGGAGAGGTATTCAGAAAACACATTCTGAAAAATAAAAAAAATAATTTTGAAGGGGAACTGAATCTGTAACATCTCAAATTATATCAGAAGAATAAGTCGGTTGAAAAACTGGACCAACACACTCCAAGCCATTTCACATATTTTTATTTATTTCAGGTTGTCCCAATGAGATAAAGACTTTCCTTTCAAATAAGAAACCGTTAAGAAGTAAATAAGACAAACAACATTCAGTACTTTTCAGTAAAAGCTTTGTATTAGGCACTAGTGCGAAGTAGTCCTGAAGTCAAGCCAGAAAACAAAATAAAACTGCAGCTACATGTTATATATATAATTTGGTTCAACACATTCAGAGACATGAATTTTTAGGTAAAAGTGCATCAAGTAAAAATCTAATCACATACATCTGGATACACACTGAACAGATATCGGTAACATGACAGTCCATTTAAAAATACAAACAGCTCACTAAAGGACAAATGGAATACATTTTGCTTATGTAGTATCTGTTGTGGACAAACTGTACTGAGATGTGGGACAAATATAGATACTGTGGGACATCGAAGACAAGGACAGACTTTATTCTGGTGTGATTCATTAGTGTTGTGACCTACAAAACTAGTGTGATGTAAATCTTTTCACAAAAGCTTGTTTTACTAACATCCTAATCGAGTATTGACTGCAAAGGGATAGATTTGTCAGACGTTACGACTTTGACCTCTTCAAAAAAAATCTGTTCTTTTTTAATCTTTTCAAAATCATTATTATTATTTTGGTGACTTATACTAAATAATGAAAATCGAGATGGCAAATGTGGGTGGTTCCAAATGGAATGAAAGAGAAGGTCAAATGAGCACAATGTTTGGCATCAGTTGGACTTTTGGTGTGTAACGGAGCCAAACTTCACAATATCGCCGACTAGAGATAATCCGCATCACGTTTTTTTCGGCCCTGATGCCAATCTGAGGCTGTATTCGAAACCGCATACTATACTAGTAGTACGTACTGATTTGGCCAAAATGTAGTATGTAGTATGTAGTATGCGAACAAAAGCAAAATCCCGAGGACGCACGTCTGAGTGAAGGCAGGCAGGCAGAGGAGGAGAGGCAGCGGCAATATGCGAGCGCGCATGTCTGGCGACCCTCTACATTTATACGCTTAGAAAGTTACAAATAGTCCCTTTAAATCCTACCTACTTTTTCACTTCCGTACCAACCCTGTCTCCTAAAAATTACGTTTCCATACAACGAAACTACATTGTGAATTAGGTAGGGCTGCCCCCTCTTAGTCGAATAATCGGACGTTTTGGTCGGATTTCTTTAGTGGATTAGTCCGTTTTTATGCTTTTTTCATGCTGAATGAATTATTTCCAAGAAACTTATGAGCACATCTCTGGTAAACACCAGATTTAAAGTGGTGCTTTTGTGTTCGTGTTAGTGGAGAAACTCAGTTTCACAAATCTGTCCAAAGAGTGTTAGTCGACTAATAATTTCTTGGTCAAGGACAGCCCTAGAATTACATTTCGTGGGAAACGTTTTTCTGCACCAATGAAGTTTTGTTTTTGACGTATCACAAATACGTTTGTAATGATAGTCCGCGGAAGTCCACGTAGGGTGGTGGGCGGGTCAAACAAGTGGTACAAGTTGTAGGAGACAGGGTTGGAGCTGGCCAATAGCTGTGTGAAGTGTCCGTGCTTGCCGGATTCTCGGTTTCGGAAAGACAAGCACTTCCTTTGTTCAGAAGAGATGGGGGGAAAGTAGAAGTTAAACATACTGTATATGTTTGATGAGGAACATATTGCCTGTTAGAGGTTAGGTCTATCAATTAACCAGCCAGGGACAGTGTAAATGTGTTTTGTCCAGCTCCTTCCACTTCTCCCCAAAAACACGCCTCCCTTCTAGATTAGTCATTTCCAGAATGATTTTCTGTAGTGAATCTGGCATGACCAGCTCAAAACTGCAATGGGTGCCCTGAGCCAGGAGTCTTTGCCATGTTTTTACTGTTGTTTCATTTCATATCAATGAGAAATCAACTCCCATGTGGAGAGAGCGATGGAGCCAGTGATCTACTCAGTCTCCATGATTTCCGTAGAGAAAAGTCTAAAGAAATAACCTTAAAATTGGCTCCTTCCTTTCTTACTTTCAAGGAAACTTGGACAATATCTTGAAGGGCGCTGTATGGGCTTTAATAATCCATCATTGCTCTCTACTGAGAGAGGAAGCACTAGAGGATATTGACCACGTCTTTGGGTCTCCATTTGTCCTTGACAGATGAGAGAAACGGGGGGATGTAAAGAGGGATGGACACCACTGAGCATCCCCCACAGAGACCAATCAATACTTATACAATACAAAACTTATCCCTGAGTGGGGATCATATAAAGTGGAGAGGATGGATGAAGACAGACCAGCACAGCATCAGTGGGCAACCTCCGGGTCTGAAAATTGAAGCCAATGTGGAAGTGCCTTAAACTTGCATTCTTTCTAACAGCCAGCAGGGGGCGACTCCTCTGGTTGCAAAAAGAAGTCTGATTGTATAGAAGTCTATGAGAAAATGAGCCTACTTCTCACTTGATTTATTACCTCAGTAAACATTGTAAACATGAGTTTATGGTCTCAATCACTAGTTTCAAGTCTTCTTCAATACAGCATGATGTTCATTTAGTAAATTATGTCCCATTTAGAGTCAAATAGACAATATAGCAGGGTATGCTTTAGGGCGTGGCTACCTTGTGATTGACAGGTCGCTACCACGGCGAGTTTTCTGTGTTTTTGTCTCAGAGCTTGAACCCTTTCACACTGTGTTCCTTTCACAGTTCATGAAAGTTAATATTACCATTTTGTTTGCCTAAAATTGTCTTATTCAGCATTCAGTAGTAGCTCCAGCCTTTCGTGTCACTTCTGGTGGCAAATAACCAAGATCGTGACGATCACATTGCCGAACTCGAGGCTTCAAAACGGCACCCCACAAACCAATGCGTGACAGTCTATACACAGCACACATACTACAGAGTAAATGTTATTTTTAAGAGAATTGTTGTGTCTGTGGTATTCTATAATTCACAAATGCATCCCCAGTAGTAAAATCATAAATAAATACCTTTTACATAAATCATGGATTCATGGCTCTCTGCGCTGATGTTTCTTTCCACCTTTCACCTTCTCTCGGAGTAAGAAAACCTGGAATAACTGAGATGCGGTTTGTGAGATTTCCAATGAATCTTTCATGTGCCAAGATGGGTTTTTTGCCTCTAGTGACGATTCATCTGCACTCAAGTTCAAGTGAAGTGCAATTACTTTATTATTTATTATTATTTCCCTGTGACATATAATACGTCTTTGTTTATTTCCCATATCACATTGACACATACCTACAGCAACGGCACTTAAGTAGTAAAAAATTCTCCCTATTTTCCTCTGTTAGGAGAACCTGTTTGTAAAATGGACAAAGATCTGTCCCAGGGGAAGTTGCTAATTTTGGAGAGCTGCACACAAAACAAAACAAGCCGTCTCCAATGAAAGTTCTCATGAATATTTATAAGGGATGATCTCAGCGGAGAGGACTATTATAATCATTACACCTCTCTTCATGCAAGAAATGTAAAGCCTGCACACATGTGGAGTCCAAATGAAAGATGTCTTTAAACCTCATCCTTGATGTGGCATTTTTTTAGGAAAATATTCCCTGAAAGGAGGGTGTTTAATGTGATGTGGATACAAAACATTTCAATGTTAAATAGTAGAAGTCATTGTAAAAAAATTTATGATTCTAAGTGTGTCTCCATTAGATGTGGAACAGTTCACAAAATTCACGGGTCGGTTCAATGCATGGTTTTGGGCTCATGGTGTTCAGTTCGGTACATTTATGGTACAACAAGGAGGTCATGTTCTGATTTCAGCATGCTTTTCATTTATTTGGCAAAAATAAGTGAACAAATGTTTCCCTTAACAAAAGTATGACATACACAAAGAACAAACACTTCTTCATTGACAAACCTTAATTGAAAGAATGGGTCTTCTACAGTAATTAGTGCAATCAAAAAATGCAGCTTTGTTATTTTCATATAAATACGATGAAATTATAAACTAAGGCCATACATTTAAGCATAAGCTCAACCAGAACTATGCTAAAAAACGTATAGCTTTTTATCTCCCACTAATTCAACAGTAGTTCATTGGTCATAATTCTTACTATAACAGTTAAAGTAGCAGTAGGCAGTATATTTTTGGCACCATTGGGCAAAAATTCCATAATAACCCTTCAGCAAATTGTAATTCAAGTGTTCTGAGAGAAAACTAGACTTCTGCACCTACTCATGGCTCTGTTTTCAGGCTTTAAAAAATCTAGCCTGTGACAGGAGACTTTGTTCCATAATGTTCCATCTTAAGGCTGTTGGTAAATCCTCAACTGCTGCTTGTGCTAGTTTATACAGGGCAGGCACAACAGACTACAATTCACACGTTAAGGCTCACGCACTTTGACCATATGCTTTAATTCTGTATTGTTTACGATGGAGTGTGGTCGTATATTCAGCGATAAACACTCTTATAGCATTAGATATTACTTTGGTACGGTGTGAATCTGCAGTGGGAGGCTGTCTGAACCCTGAGAGGTAACGGACTCTCCGTCCAGTCTGCTTTTGTTTCGCTTTGCTGATCGACAAATTTGGGTGATGCCGTCGTAATTGAATTTAATTAAACCCCTAGTCTCCATTATCCCCTATACTCTATATAGACCTAAATTGAACGCCGAGTTGAGTATACAGAGGCTGTTTCCTGTAAGCTGTGATGAAGCTTTATTCTCTGCTGAGATGAACATTACGATGTAATGAGCGTCCTGCTTTGCTGCTTGCCAAACTTTAGATGTTTAAAATCTGTCTTGGCTGCTCTCTTTTGTTATGAAATAGTGGTGTCTAAAAGAGAGCAGAAGAAGATAATCAATGTGTCTGAACTCGCTCCTTCATTCATTCACTCGTTCACTTTTGCTGCTAAAGTTCGGCAGCACATGGACTTCCCCTCAAGCCACAACCACTGTCTCGTTGTAACATAGACTTCTTTGTGGGCCTTTGCTGATATCTAGTGGACAAGAGTGGTTGTGTTCTTTACCTTCATATTCTCTAGTGCACTGGTTACTAACCTGGGGGTCCCGACCCCCACAAGGGGTCGCCAAAGCCTCACAGGGGGTTGCGAGGCCTTCTTGATTTTAAGGGGTGAAAGACAGCTTTTTAAAAAAATATATATACAGTTGGACTACACGTCAGCATGTCATTATTTTCTGTGAAAAAGACTAAATGAAATGATTTATGTATTATTATTA
>CAKALG010047548.1:0-11572 GCA_916700815.1 Helicolenus hilgendorfi
GTGCCGTTGTATTGGAGCCGTTTTGCAAGTACGAGTACATGAGCACAGTATCGGAATCGCTGCATCCCTACCAATGGCTAAACAAAAGATAGTCGTTGAATGATGAATACACTTGCCAACCTTGAGACCTTAAAAATAGGGAGGATTTCAAAACCAAAGTGGGAGGTCTGGGGGTCCTCCCCCATAAAAATTAGACTTTCAGACATTCAGAGACTTTGCTTCCTGAATTCTGGTGACTTTTAAAGAATGAAAACAGCAAAAGTGCACTGCAACAGCATTTTTATGTTAATTAGCTTACTTTAATTTCACTTTTAATTCTCAGGAAATGAAACAACATTTGCCATAGCTCTACTGTTGTCTGGATGGAAACAGTAGGGCTTATACACACTGTGCAATGCCAGAAAAAGGTTGAGATATCGAAAAGGAAAAAAAGGTGTGAAAATTTGTCATAAATCGGGAGAAATACATGAGAATTGTGACCCCAGGAGGAAACCGGGGAGGGCGATGAAAAACGGGAGTCTCCCGGGGAAAATCGGGAGGGTCGGCAAGTACGACAATAATCGTTCCATGGTATGTCAGCGTTCTTTCACTGTCATTGGCCATCACTAGTCAGATTCCCAGACAGATGAAAGCTGCAAAAAAAGTGCATCTTTTATCTCTGTATTAGTTATGGATCAGTTTGGGTTATTTTAGATTATTAGTTAGAAGTTAGATGTTAATATATTCACATGTGAAAAAAGGAACTTTGTCACTAACACGCAGCTAGATGGCTGCATCTAGTTGCAGGCGTCATGCCATGACAATCTATCTGTTCAAGGTTGAGAACTGCTTTGTTGCACCAGAACAATTGCAACAAAGGAGGATAAGATGTCTCCACTTTCTCTTTCTCCACCTGTGAGCAGATACAACAGCTTTAGATCATGCCAATTCCATTGAAAGCTACAATGCCAGAGAGTGTGTTTCTTAAGCCTAACTATGCGCTCACTGGTTACTATTGCTATAATGAACATAAACACACTGAAAAATAAGCACACACTGTGTATGCAGCGATGCTGTGCATGCAGTGACTTCTTTGAATCAAGGCCGAAGAGAAGTATTCAAAACAACGACAATACACACAAGTGAGACTGGCATATGTTAAAAAAGACAAGCCATTTGTGTGTACTTCAAAGCACGTATTGTTTGACAAATATTATTTATAATCATGACAAACATTTTAAGTTTCATTTTGAAACCAATGACTGTTAAATTTATATGAGAATGTTTGGATTTCTTTATGTATTCCAGTGGTCAACCTCCGGTTCTGAGAAGTGAAGCCATTGGGGAAGTGCATTAAACTCAGGGCCACCGCCGCTCCCACCACGTACATCACGCGCTGTGCGCAGGGCACCACAATTATGACCATCATCGTAATGATCTTAATGATGAATTGTTTAAATTGAAGATGAGGCACAAGTGCACAACTACAATTGGCATCATTAGACCAGTATAGGCAATACAAAGATATACATATTTGCTCGAATTAATCAAATTAATTATGGTTTTAGGGAGTGGCTACCTTGTGATTGACAAGTCAATATTGTCCAGTCTTGGAGTTTTCCATGTTTTTGTCTTACAACTTTAACCCTTTCATAGTGTGTTTTCAGTTCATGAAAGTTAATTATAACCTTTTTAGTTGACTAAAAATGTCTTAATCAGCGTTCGATTAGCTCGCCCTCGAGCGTCACTTCTGGTTGCAAAAAGCCAAGATGGCGACAACCAAAAACCAAGATGGCGAACCAATGGCTGATGTCACGGTAACTACGTCCACTTCTTATATAGAGTCTATGATGAATCCCTAATTTGGGTGGCCACCAAACTGGAGTAGCTCCACTAGTGGATCAGATTAAGACAGAGCAAATACCAGCAAAGGGCAGCTGTATGTGATGAAAGGAATTATTTGAGACCGTGTACACACACAGTACAGTCACCCATGAAAGTAATCAGGAAAAGGTAAATGAAATACAAGGTTGTGTGCGTGCACGTCTTGTTTATGTACACCATGTCTGCTCCCACTCCAAATATCACTACAAAAGCAGAGTATAATCACAGCCTGGTCACAAACATTGAACAGCTGATTAGATGGTTTCTGTATGTCTTTCATGACCCACCACCACATTGGCTGCATAAGGTGTATAAAGGTCAGGAAAGACTTTCTTTCATCGTACTTATTTCTGTACAGTAGAACTAAAAAGTAAGAGAATGGAATGTGAATACCATGAAGAGAGTATTTTGCTATTACTGTAGTTTTAAAATAGTGGAAAGGTCTTTGGAAGTTTCTTCATAGTGGAAATCAATACCGAGACATGTGGTTTTCAAGTCAATAAGGCCCATCTTAACTGTATAATGTGTTTCTCCATTTCCTCTATTTTCTATTGTCTTCCATTACATTTTTGTCGCAATCCTACCTTTCACAGTAAACCACACAATTGTGTTTTGGCTGTGATGCAAAACCAATGGTTGTTTGCACAAGCAAATCATTTTTCCGGGAAAGAACGGCCGACCACATAAACAATCTCACCGCATAGAACTTTCTATTTCACATTGTTCATTTTTTGAGATTTCTTTAAGTCATACCAATCCTTAGCTGTCATTAGTATCTTGTTGTTTGAATGTCTGAATACCTGTTGTGAAAGTTGATCTTTGCCAATCTCACCATTATCCGTAACGGAACGTGTGGACATGAGCTTGTTTGTTTGTTTGTTTTTATTTGAAGTGCTTTCACAGATTGCTTGAGTTTTTACTGTGGATGCTGACCAGGATATAACTTAGCCAAGGAAAAAACTACTGATACTGATACAATTCTGAATCCAGCATATCATAACATAATATAGCCTAAAATGTATATCTAAAGCGTTGGTCAAACCACAGAGTTGTTTGTTCCCTCATCCATGTCAAATAGATGGGGCTGGAAGCTTGGTGACGTATAGTGACTACTCAAAGGACCAGTTTGTGAACTGCTGTACTGTAGCTGGCAAGCTTACAGTTAACTCACAAGCTGGCTGGTATCGGTACATCCCTAATCCCCTCAGAGGTCAGCACTGTCAAGACGGCTTGATAGTAATCAATGGCGCAAACTCCCTTGTCAAAGCTCATCAAAGTTGAACTCTATGCGGAACATTTGCATAGATTAACTCCAGCTCAGCAAAGCTGTTCTAATGGAACAACTTGAATTTTGCCGCAAAAATGTTGGCGTTTAAAACCTGCCGTGATCAGGCTTTATGAATCCAGTAAAGCTGTTTTCATCATGATGGCAACGTTAACGACGTGTAAAATCAAACCGTTAAGTCTTGCTTTACAATAGCTTGTTTGGGAGGATGAAATGTGATATACTAACATGTTGTGTTGCAACCCGTTAACCCCATCATGCTACCTGAAATATTTATTGAATAATTAAAATTGAATTAGCTACCAGGCTATTCTGTTTAATGCAAATAAACCATTTCACTTTTTAGATATGTATCTATTGCTGTATTTTTTATGTAATTTTAGGGTAAAGGAGAGTTTTTTCTTTTTTTCCTGGCTAAATATTATGGCTGAGTGCATTTTCAAGCGCCTCAGCCTTTTGAACCCAGATGCAGATAATGAAGTATGGGAACAAAATTGAAAACGTGACATAAAGGTTCCAGTTGCACCATTCAAGCGTCTGCAAATGCAACCACTGTGACCAGCTGAACGTTGAATCTGACAACGGACAGAATGCAATCACACTGGAGCCTGATTTTACCTTGTATGAAAAATAAATGGATATGACAAAACAATTTATTATTTGAGCTATGTTTTCCTTGTAACATCCTCCCTTACGTCTGGGTGTATCGTGTGATTGACATCATGCAGAGTGTAACATAATGTGTTCAGTGATATGGAGACACTAAACCTGTCATGATGACATTGCAAAAAAACTAACTTTATCCAGCTTGACAATTTTTTCAATTACGTAGAATATCTTCTCCATTCTGTTCGAGAAGGAATAGGAGAATATGGGTTCTTAAAGCAGATAAAGAAGCCCCCCCAAAACAACAGACAACACCAGAAATAATAGAAGAGGTGCAACCTGGATTAACACAAATTTATAAAACCTAAAAAGAAAAAAAAAAAGGAAGAGAACCCTCAAGGATGAGACTAATCCTGACTAACCTGCAGTGTTGGCAGGAAAATCAAGTGGTACCAAGAGGATTTACTGGACGACCCTCTAGACCTCTACACAATCTGGTACTCAAGGGTAAGAGGACCAGCTAGAAATGCCTCTGAAAAAATCCTTGTCCCTCCACTTCTAAAGGCAAATGCACCCAATGTGCATACATTTACATATTTCCATAATTACGAGTGCATCCCTGAGCAATGATTGAGAGGAATGTTGATCTAGCCTTGCCTCCCTGAAGAGAAGCACAGACTCGTGTTGATTGGTTCTGAATGTTTAAGTCAAAATTAAACATGCAAGGCAGAGCCTTTACCATACAACTAAATTCAGTTCCACATTGTAGTCGCCATCAAACAGAATTTTAGTCAAATCTTGAATAGGGGATGTCAGAGGCGTCCTTGCTTTAAACTTCAGGAACTGTTTCTAAATAGCTTGCAGGAAGTGCTCATTTGAGTGAAGGGTAAAGGATAAGAAGTCAAGGAACTCTTTTATCTACAGCTGAAAAGCCTTTCATTGTGAAGTTTACCTAACATGGCTCCGCAAAAGATTTTTCAATGTGTCCTGAGAGGATTCTGGAGTGTTTTCAATAGCCCTCGGCAGTATTGCTTGCACCCCCCATTTTTTCAGTGTAAGAAAGTGAAAAAAAAGTGGTTGAATATAGAAAAGGCCTCATGTCAAGGAGTGTCACACTCAAGCCTTTTGTGTTCTAAATAACCCATTGAATGGAGACCAGAGTTTTACAATATAAACTCTGAAAAAAACGTTTGGAAATTAGTGTTTGGTGGATTATTTCTCTGTTGTTACAATGCTTGTTGGCATTGTATTTTACATCGTTGGAAAGCCTGTTTATTTACCTTCACAATGATGTCCAACTTGTAAGGATCATGCATTTGTGGGATGAGCAGCACAGCTGATTATGTGGGGAGCACCCAAGTGATATTTGCCAAAATTCTCTGCCAATGCTAAACAGTGTATTCTCCTGCTATGATGATTGTTGCTCCGATGGAGTAAGAGCTTTTGGTGGGGGCAGTGTCATGGTGTGGGGCGGCATCTCCCTTACTGGCAAAACAAGGCTTGTCATCATCTAAGGCCATCTCAATGCAGTGAGATATCAGGATGAGATTCTGCAGCCAGTGGCGATCCCATATCTCCACAATCTGGGACATAACCTCATCCTCCAAGAAACAACGCTCGCCCCCACAGAGCCAGGGTTATCACAGATTACCTCCACAATGTGGGAGTAGAGAGAATGGAAGTAAAATTTGCCAAAATTCTCTGGCAGTGGTAAACAGTGTATTCTCCTGTTGGTATTGACTCTTGTTTTGAGTTGTTTGGTGGATTGGATGATTGAACTCTCTATCAGTAACGAGGAACAAACAAGACATATTGGCTATTTTACACTTTATTCATTTAATACATCGTCAGGAGCCTCAGTAGCGGTGGAAGATCCATACGCAGCCACAACAGCCTGGCACCTCCTCCTCATGTTGGTCACCAACCTGGTCACACGTTACTGTGGGATGGCGGTCAGCCAGCTGATTGTGTTTGTCACTCTAACACGTACAGCACGCCCAAGCTGAGTGTTGGGCATGCTTGAATTGGGTTGAGGTCTGGACTCTTGGCAGGCCGTTCCATTCTCTCTACTCCCACATTGTGGAGGTAATCTGTGATAACCCTGGCTCTGTGGGGGCGAGCGTTGTTTCTTGGAGGATGAGGTTATGTCCCAGATTGTGGAGATATGGGATCGCCACTGGCTGCAGAATCTCATCCTTATATCTCCCTGCATTGAGATGGCCTTAGATGATGACAAGCCTTGTTTTGCCAGTAAGGGAGATGCCGCCCCACACCATGACACTGCCCCCACCAACAGCTGTTACTCCATCGGAGCAACAATCATCATAGCAGGAGAATACACTGTTTAGCATTGGCAGAGAATTTTGGCAAATATCACTTGGGCGCTCCCCACATAATCAGCTATGCTGCTCATCCCACAAATGCATGATCCTTACAAGTTGGACATCATTGTGAAGGTAAATAAACAGGCTTTCCAATGATGTAAAATACAACAGAGAAATAATCCACCAAACACTAATTTCCAAACGTTTTTTTCCAAGTTTATCATATTATATGCATGTGTTCACGATGATATGTTTGTAATTTGTAGTTTGATTTTGAAGACAATAAAAAGACTTAGTAAAACAATAAAAATTGTGTATCGATGTTGGAGTGGACTATTTGCAAACTATGTAATACAGTATTATAAAGGTATATTTAGCTACAGAATAGTTGTAGGTGCTGTAAAAAAATATTACTCTCATTATCAAACTAAACATTATTAAAATAGAGATCGCTATATCACATATAGAGTAAGTACAGGCCCATCAGTCAATCCCTCATCAAAAACTTAAAGAATACAGATGAATCCATACTGCACTTACCATCAGAGTTAAAGATAAAGACATAAAGAGAGTAAAAGGCACATTCTCTTAAAAAAATGCAATTTATTTACCTTTAATGTTCTAGTGGGGGCCCAGCCTGTGCCATCAATTGAGTGTTCCCGCAATAAACTGAAATTAAAAAAAAGAAAAGAAAAGCACATTCATTAACAACACTTGCACTCTGTGGCAGATTGTCATTGCACGTTGTTGCCCTCACGCAATGTCAAAGGTGTTGCCAAAGGTTACAAACTCCAAGACCACTGTTTGTAAAAGCTCGAACAAAATTGTTTTCGAGAATGTGATTTGGCTACGTTGTTTCAAGGTTTGCCCATTCAATTTCAGGGAATGTGGGATGTCTAGCTTAGGCAGGAAGAACAATAACGCAACATAAAATAAACAAACCTGTGTCCTAAAAAACTGCGTTTGCATAAAACTAAACAGCATTCTCGATAACATTTCGAGGGAAATGTATTTTCTCCTGGATTACGGTCGCAGTTTCAAATACATGGTTATTGTTGTAAATTGAAACTAAACAAAAAAGCAACAAAACTACTTGGTTATGTTTAGGCAACAAAACTACTTGGTTATGTTTAGGCAACAAAACTACTTAGTTAGGTTTAGGCAACAAAACTACTTAGTTAGGTTTAGGCAACAAAATTACTTGGTTAGGTTTAGTAAAACATCACGGTTTGGCATAAAATAATTGCCACGTTTTTGAAGTTACACACATCAACTGAAATAAGTAAACATTGATTTTTGTTCAAAGGGGACACAAACAGCGGTCTCCTGGGTGAAAGTCCTGTGTTTGTTTGACCGACTCACCACTCCGACCTCCTCCCCTACGTGGACTTCCGCGGATTACGGTTAGAAACTTATTTGTGATATGTTGAAAACAAAAGCAATCCGGGAGAAAATATGTTTCCCTCGAAACGTAATTGACATTTTGTTGTATGGGAACATAATTTTTAGGGAACAAGGTTGAAAACAAAATTGAGACTTGAGAGGAAGGTGTAGGCAGCATTACCTCAAACAGATCTCTCCATTCTCTGTGATGTTAGGATGCCATATTCTGGTCAGACATCTCACTTTAGGAGGCTGGAAATGAACATGGAACAAGAAAGGGAAGAGACATGTTTTTAAATATGATTCATTTTTAAACTAACTTTTAATAACCAATAAACACTAGTCAGAGAACCATATGGTACAAGTCTTTGCAGAAGGCATAAATGGCGAAAACTCCCATGCTTTTGTTTCTGTTGCAAAATAACGTGCTTTACTAAGTGAGCTTTTGGCCTCAGGTCCTCATGAGTGACCAGCACTAAAGAGTACAACATGAAGAACACGTTTTTATCAATATGTCAGTATATGTATATAGATATGTCACTTCTACTATAATACAGCATACTTTTACAACATACTTTTATTATTTTCAGAAGAGAAGCTCACAGTCATGTTATGTTCAACAGTTATTAGATACAGTCAAGAAGTTGAACCCTTCTGTTCACAGATGAACTGTTCTGCCTCAGTGTAGATGGAGATGTCCTCTGTGGACAAAGTGAATTAACAAAATGCATCAATTGTAAATATGTGGAAAAAGTGTTCTTTAGGTTATAATACAGTTTGAGAAATGCCACTTAAATGCTTTGGTGTTTTGTAATCTACTTCAATACTAATGTACTTTCAAGGTTAAAACAGCCCTTCTCAAAATGGCAAAAAGGTTCAAAATCATCAGACCGACGTAAGATCCTGGATGGCTCTCCAAGGTTTTCTTTTCTTTTCTTTGTAAGATAATGTGTAAAATACGCTCCAAACCAATTCATTGGTATGTGCTAATGCAATTCAAAGCTTTTTAATCAAACCTGTTTTTGTTCAGGAATGACACACACACAAATTACATAAATGACCAAGGAAATTAAGGTTATGAAATTAATCATTTAAAAACTTTACAAACTACAAACTAACTACAAAACACAGTAAACAAACTACAGTATTTCCCTCTGCGGTGATGTGTTTAAAATGTTTTTTTTTTCTGTTTTTATGAGATTCTTCAGTCATGAGCAGTCAAATAGGCCAGCCCTAAAAACTCAGGCCAGTGTCCACAGATGGGTTATTCGCTGTTGTTGGTCAACATGGACGCAGCTGTGCCTTCTGTGCCTGCATATGCTCCATGTCCCACTGTGTTTTGGGGCTTTTACCTTGTCTAGTGAGACAATGTTCAGATTGGAGAGGGAAAACATCCCATTCTCGCTAGGTGTTGCAACTTTTGGAGCTAGTGCTGCTAGCTACTTTCATTGGAAAAGAGTTGGCAACACTGGGCTGAGTTTTTTTCGTTTGGATCGTTCTTAAAATCTAGCTTTCTCTTGTTAGTTTCTCAGCATTACCGACCCTGCCTTTAAAGCCATCTTACATGTAGGTTACAATATACCGTTTGACTTTCTACAAATCTGAGAAGACATCCAGTATGTTTCAACTACTAGTATTGCTGTCATAATCTGTTAAAGGTCCCATATCGTGCTCATTTTCAGGTTCATACTTATATTTTGTGTTTCTACTAGAACATGTTTACATGCTAAAAAAACTTTATTTTCCTCATACTGTCTGCCCAAATATACCTGTATTTACTCTCTGTCTGAAACGCTCCGTTTTAGCTAATTTAAACGTAATTGCGTTGCTAGGCAACAGTTTGGGTCCATGTTTACTTCCTGTCAGCTGATGTCATTTACATACACTGCAACAGGAAATAAACTGGGGCACATTTAGAAAGTTTACCAGAGGTCCCGCAGCGAAAGCTCTACCGTAAAGGCCAGGGATGCAAATTTTGAAAAAAAATTCATAACCAATAACCGACCTTTGTTAACCGATTATTAACCGTTAACCGACAAGATTAGTGCCTCGCATGCAGAGGTGCGCCATGCTGCATCAGGAGAGCTACTAGCAGCCACGGTGCTGCGTGTAGTGTCGAGGACATGCAGCCACGTTCCCAGTAAAAGTCTCCACTGCACATTTAGTTTAGTTTAGCAAGTTGTCAGCTGTGTGTCTGCCCGGTGTAACGATTCTCCGTCTGCCCGGATTAACGATAGCGATTGTCCGACAAACAGAGTGTGTTTTTGTGCTACCTTAACATCTGTAGCTCTGCTGGTAGCTTCGTGCTCGCCGCCGCTCTGTCATTGCGGTGTAATTTTGCGAGTGTACGACAGACCGTATGTGTGTGGGGGCGGGGAGTGTGGATTTGTTGGTGGCGTTCTAGCTTTGAACGTCAGTGTAGCAGACAGTGTGTGTACACTTTATTTGCCGGTGAATAAATGCTACGAAGCTACAACTCAAGCGAGCCAGAGACCGCAGCCAACTTCCTGTATCTGTAACTCCGGCTGCGCCTCTTAAGGTGGACCAGCTTTTCTCCTTAAAGAGACGAGCCGCTCCTCTGAGTTTTTCTCAGTTCTCAGTTTCTCAGTTTTTTAATGAATTATTAATATTTACTTTAACTGTTTTAAATCGGTCAAAGTTTGTAACGTCGGTTAACAGTTAAACGGTTAATTATTAACAACCATACCAGACACACAGCCATCCGACGGTAAAGATGAAAGTAAGCGCTCTACATATATTGACCGTCCAAATTTCTTGTAAAATGTCCGGTGTAATCGGAAATACCGGTGTTGTCACAAGTTTATTAACCGGTGGGAAAATGTCCTCGCTGTCACATCCCTGGTGTCAGGCTATTATAAAATGACTAATATCATGCAATTTTGAAAGTGTTCAATTCTCTTTGGTCAAAGGGAAGCTGTGGCAGTGATGGAGAAAAGAAAGGAGGATGTAAATAATAATACAGCCAGAAAGAAAATGTTGTAATGATAGCCTCCATACACCAATGCCTCTTTACTGCAGTGTAGTATTGTTCACACTCAACCTTCAATTCAAGTTGTTTGAAACCCTGCAGTAATACTCACACAGACTAGAAAGCATGAGTTCATCACCCTGGTCTTAATGTCTTCCCACACAATCCTATTAACTTCAAGGAATTGTTGCCTTGCCCCTCAATCTCAGATGAACTCCCTTACTCAGACCAAATCAGTCTAAACCAGGGGTGTCAAACATACGGCCCGCGGGCCGGATCAGGCCTGCGAGCAGGTTTAATCCGGCCCGCGAGATGATTTTGCAAAGCATAAAATTGAGCTGCAATTTTTCAATGAATGAAACATTTGACTCAGATTTGAAGGGCAAGTTTGCTGCAGCTGGCTTGGACTCATTTTATCAGTATCTATTGCCACGTTACCCCAACTTGACAGCCCTTGCTGCAAAAGTGTTGTGCATGTTTGGAACCACATATCTTTGTGAGCAAGTTTTCTCTGTAATGAGCATCAATAAAACAAAGCTGCGCTCAAGGCTCACAAACAAGCACTTGAATAACATCCTGAAATTGGCTACCATTCAGGATGTGACGCCTGATATTGACGCACTTGTGAAAGCTAAAAGATGCCAGGTTTCAGGAATGAAATAATGGGTAACCCCGATTAAAATGCTGCATGAGATACTGCACCCTGATATAGTTCTGTGAAAATGATTGTCTTCTATGGAAATTTAAAGAAAATGAACAGTGTGTGATTTACTGTAATAATGTCAGTCACTTCAGTTCATAAGTTTGATTTGTTGAAATTGTTCATGTATTGCACAGCTTTTATTTTTCTATCAATAAATAGTATAGCCTACAAGGCACGGAGTAAATCAAACCTCTTGAATAGTTTCTACCTCGGTTTGTATGGTTTGTTGAGTTAGCACAGGATTAATATGTGGAAATGACAAATGAGGTATTTGATACATAAAAGAATTGTTTTATTTATTTATTATTTATTTTGTATTTTGTTCAATCCCAGATAGGTTGTGACGTAAAGTTTAATGGCTTTGTAGATACACTGACACAAAGTCTAAGTTCTTTTTGGAGTAAAACAAGGAAAACAAT
>CAKALG010047549.1:0-13267 GCA_916700815.1 Helicolenus hilgendorfi
CGAAACGACAGAGCAGAAAACGGCGAAGGGTCTGCGTGGATACGACCTGCACCCTCACATTTTAAATCCACTACACATACAGTAAAGTATGGAAACACTTTGGGTTTCACACATTGCAGGAAAAGCAGAGCTAGACATCACGCTAACTCTGTCACGGACAGAAAACGTTATCATAATCGTAACTTTGCTCCGGCTGGTGGGCGGTGCTTGGTATTTCCTCAACTGATCTCAACATGGCGAGAAATAATCATTACACTAACAGAATATTGATTCATATTTGATCCGTGCTGCCTAGTTTGACGGCAGACTCCAGCTCGGCTCTGGTTCTTTTCCTCCGGTCTTTGAAATCTTGCAGATGCCATTAGGAGCATCGGAGAACACCGGAGGACACAGAGGCACATGATTTTATTCAGATTACCTGTCTCGTGCACTACTGTCAGGATATAGTGACCGTTATTTGCTCAAAGTTACCGACTTCAGCTTTTATGATCTCATCTGGCACATTTAGGATGCGTGTCGGATGGATGATGTAATATATCTGCCCAGTCTCCTGTCTCCCTCTGGACCAAACCCGGTTGGTAGGAAAGCACAGACAACCAAAGGACATGTGAGGGGACAGAGAGAGACCTTTCAGGAAGTTTTGATTGCACGACTGAACAAATTCAGGTAACAATGAATACAGGGATGTTTGTGGAGAGGTGCATAAATCGAGTCTGATCACATTGACATTTCAAGTGGCCCACTGCCCTTTAAAATGTGCTGACATCTTTCCCAACAGCATTTACATACTCGCGCCTATTTTCAGAGTGAGAGAAAATTCATATGCAAAGGGAACACAGGTTAAAAAGAGATATAAATGCTCCTGTTTCATCATGGTGGTGATGGTGTACTTTGGCACACGCATCAGATGTGCGTGAAATAGATGTTTGGTATGTGATTTGTGCTCGGGTGTAGAAATTTGGCTCGCTAGCGCCCCCTATTGAGGAGCCCCGGCGACACGTTTCTTCTAGATGTATGAAATTTGGTAGGTATGTGTACCATGATGAGATGTAAAAAAAACCCTCTTGGAGGTATACCGTAAACCCAACAGGAAGTCGGCCATCTTGAATTTTATGGCGTTTTTTTTACCATATCCAGGCGCCGTACTTTAACGAACTCCTCCTAGAGATTTAACACGATCAACTTCAAATTTGGTCAGTAGTATCGTAAGACCTTCGGGATGAAAAGTTATCCAAAGATCAAAAAGTTAACGAACTATGTTGCCGTGGCGTGGTTACATGCTAACGGGTTAGCTCTGTATCTCCTATCTGCTCTCAGCTGTCTGTTCTCCTCTGGGATGATTCTGTCGGTCATTTCTCACAGATGGATCTGTAAAGACAGACGTAAAACAGAGTGTGTGTGTTTACGGTTTACAGAGTTGATGCAGAATGTAAACACTGAGCTAACTAACAGAGCTATAGATAGCATTATTTACCTGAGAGAAACCGTCAGGAAAACCTGGAATCTGGACCGCAGACGTTCATCATATGTCGCCGATTTCTGATCAGATTCCTCCGGTAACGTGCGCTGGGTGAACTTTCTGGTTTATAAACTTTATAAACTCTATTCTAGCTCCTCTTTCTCCGTGGGCCAGAGCTGCTCCGGACGTTTGATTGACAGAAACTGCTGACCAATCAGAGCAGAGTGGGAGGAGACAGGCTGTAAATCAGGATCTCTCAGACAGAGGCTAAATGCAGGCTGAGTGAATAAAGGGTAGAATAAAGGGTTTTTTGAACATTGCAGCATGTAAACATGTTCTAGTGCAACATTAAAATACATCTATGAACCTGGAAATGAGCATAATATGAGACCTTTAAACGTTTCCATCACTCTAAAACCTCCTTCATTTTTGCAAAACCAATTAAAAGGTCAAAGTACATATACCATGTTACGTCATCCAGCAGCCCTTATACGTCACATCTCTTTGATGTCAAGTGTGACTAAAGCCAGTGGATTGATGTTGATACAGGTAACGTCTTGGTCCTAACCAGACTGTGCCGCTTGCTGAGGCTCTCTTGCACTATTCACCTGCCGTAGGAGAGAGTTTGAGTGGAATATGAAAAGACGAGGCGGGAAAGAGATAAAAGAAGCGTCCGAAATTATAAATGGGTAGGCTGATAATGAAAAATGTGATTGAAACATGAAAGATGGGGATGGATCAGGTTAGTGATCTGCACCATACAGGATTGCGAATGGACTTTGGAACGGAGTATTATTTTGCATATACTGTATTTGTGAGCTGTGATAAATGTAAGTTAATTAAACATAGCTCTCATCTAAGACTTCCATTATAACTTCAAAGGCTGCAGAAAAAGGCTGGATAATAACTGCAGGTATCAACAGCTACATTTTCTCCCACTGCGGCAACGGAAAATGCAGAACACATTGTGTAAATTACTTCAAAATCACATAAAGGCCTGAAGGCTTTTAGTTTAATTCACTCTCTTCCACACACACAATGCAGCACTGTGAGGATAAACTATGGAGAAGCTGCAATGAATAGGCAGAAAGCAGACACCACTGCAGATACTGCCAAAAGAAACATTTCAAAATTAGTCACAGAAAAAAAGAGATTTTTCTCCATCAGTAAAATTGGGCAAAGATACAGCGAGAGATAAAAGGGACAGGTGCATGCAACAACAGGAAGTTAGTCATTGTTGTTTGGCTAATTTGGCCCACTTACCAACATCGTCAGCATTCACAGCTCATCGAGGCAAACTAAGCTACTTCTCCTTCAAATTTCAAATAGGTTACTTGCTAATTACCATGAAATTTGCGAGCCTATAAAATAACGTGTTACCGTGAAATTAGAGAAAAAATAGGCCTAGCCTATATCACGATAGAAAACGATATAGAAAAATATATTCGATAGACATTTTTATATTGTTTTGACGATATATATCATCATATTGCCTAGCCCTAGCATGAACCCTGCTTTAGAAAAGAAAAAAGGTTATAATATGTTAGAGGGGGTGTGTCTATCATGCTTGTTTGGGAGCTTGTCTGCCCTCTAGTGGCTAAAAAAAAATACTTTTTCAGAAATGTACACTAAAAGCTGTGTGCGAGTTGTGCATGCAATGCATCAACACTCTTACAGGAAGTCATAAACCGGCATCCTGTATCAGGAAATATTCAGAACTCACTCCCCACTATATCAAATCGATCGCAGACACATGTACACTCTACCTTATAGAGATACACATCATCTCATTCACACACACACACACACACAAGGCCTCTGCTCATTAGTCCACTGTGACCCTGAGCCAAACCGCCTCATTAAGAAAAACACTTAAATCGCCTGTGATGTTCTGAGTAGAGGTCATTCTTTTATGCTGCTACCAGAAATAATCTGTATCAGGGGATTTAGGGGACTTTGTTCATTTTTCTTCACACAGAAAAACTCACCAGTGCCTCTCAGCTGTGTTATCTGTAAAGGTGCAATCTCTAAAATCAAAGTTAAAACTGCAGTTGGGGGTCAATTTTTTGCTACTTCAGCACATAAATACGCCTGCATTTATTGACGACTTAGTGGTATTCAGCAGAGACATGACTAACAGTGTGTAAGTATATCCTTTCAGTTTGTGGGTATTTGTGAAGTTGTCATATCTGCATGGACGGTCTCACCCTGAGCCCTCCTCTGTCATGAGAAGTGAGTCATGTCTGTGAAGCACTATTATTATCGTCTGCCTGGGGTGAGAATTAGAGATAAGCTGCAGTGGAGGCTCATTACAGGGGGGTATCAAAGGAAAGAAGTTGGGGAAAAACAATAAAAGTATATTCTCACTTTATAGTTCTGAGTGAAAATGTGTGACGGGGAAACTGATACTCCCCTCAAACAGGGCAATAGCTTGTCCCTTAAGATACTTTTAAATTTGTCATGATGTGACGGATAATAGCTACACGAGCTGAAATAATAATTATTTATGATGGTAAGCAATAATCATTTTTCTAAATAAACATGGTCATTTTATTGTTAATTATAAGAAGCAATCATATATTTTAGCTAAACTTGATCATACTGCTTCAACATATTGACTTCTACATTCACTTCTCGGGGCACAAAATCACAGCAGAGCTGTCTGAGCTCTCTGCACTGAAATCAGTGACTGTACTTAGCCTTTGGCTGCATAGCTTTGCATTCACAATAGTGTTACCACCTCTGTGCGGTCACAGCTAACAGCTAACTCAATACTTTCCGATTACTGTACGAAAGTTGGAATAGATTTGTTTGCGATGTGCGATGCACGTTTTAACCTCCCAATTACAACTTCTTTAAATAATCCAAAGACTCAAGGGTGTAATTTCAGTTCAATTTGCTCACTGAATTCTCTGTAAACAGTGTTTTCTTTCTGTCCAGCCACCACAATTCAGAGGAGAGAAGCTTATGAAGCTTTACCGGCAGCGAGTGCTTCATGGACTTTCTTTCACCCGGGTTCTCCCTCTCAGGTTAGAGATTGCAGGTCGCCTATTAGCTGGAAAAAAAAATACAGCAAACTAGGGCTGTCAATTGATTAAAATATTTAACCGCAAATTAATCACACATTTTTCTATCTGTTCCAAATGTACCTTAAAAGGGAGATTTATCAAGTATTTAATACTCGCAAATATGCTTGCCTAATGCAAATTTATGTATATATTTTTTATTGGAAATCAATGAACAACACAAAACAATGACAGACAGATATTGTCCAGAAACCCTCACAGGTACTGCATTTAGCATAAAACAATATGCTCAAATCATAACATGGCAAACTGCAGCCCAACAGGCAACAACAGCTGTCAGTGTGCTGACTTAACTATGACTTGCCCCAAACTGCATGTGACTTATTGGTACCCATAGAACCCATTTTCATTCACATATCTTGAGGTCAGAGATCAAGGGACACCTTTGAAAATGGCCATGACAGAGCGTTATTTAACCTCATCTTCACTTTAGCTTTAAAACTGAACCGGCTACCTCCGAAAGATCGAATAGCGGCCGGGACCGACGACGGCTTGACGGATTTTTAAGAGGTTAATTAAAAATCGCAATTAGTGTAAATGCGAAAATTTGTGTCGTTAAAACATATTTGCGTTAACGCGCTATTATCATGTTAACATTGACAGCCCTACTGTAAACCACTCTGCAAATTTTCTAAAAAAGTAATGGATAGTTGGCTACATTTACATAACATATTACCCATTTAATGCATAGTTTTATTTAATTTTTTTCTCCTAATAAGCTGCCCATAAGGCAGTAGAGGACAGTGCATACTGAAGACACAATTACAATATATTTACAGTATTAATAATACTGCAATTTACATAGAATTTATCAATTAGACAACTTTTACTTTGGAAAGCATGATCACCGATTTCATGATACTGATCGGTTGATACGTTTTTTGTTCCTAGTTCCAGGTCTCATAAAGACGTCTAGCCAGTCGGTTGCACACAGAGCTCTCGAGTGTGGTGCAACATGGTAAAATAAGTGTTTTCTTACAACACTGAAAGTGGAGAGAAGAGTTCCCTCTGAACCTGTCAAGTTGTTTTTTTAGCCCTGTGTGCTGAAATACGGCTTAACGTATCATCCCAGCCAGTTAGAGGACTCGTGAAAGCTCTTTACAGTATGTCTGGGAAAAAGCTCAACTAAATGTTCATAAACGTCGTTCTCTTCCACATAATTTGATTCTGACTTCCCCAGACCTTCGCTGACACTTAACCATGAGCTCTTACATAAATCAGACACCTAGGAAGTAATCTGGCTGGTTTTGCACTTTGAACATTATCGTTGGCAAAGACAGATTCACTCATTCTGCGAGAAAAAAGAGAACAGGCTTTTTAGTTCCTCCGAGAAATTCATGATGAAAAAATAAAAAGACTTGGCCGAATGCCGTAAAGCCATTAGAAGATTTTGATGGACCCCTTTCATGCTTTAGTTGTTACCATCAAGTGACTCATCTTTTCTTTGCCAGAACAACGAGTTGGTATCTTCTCATACACGACAGTAAGTCATGTCCTCAGCTCAACCTTAAAGCGGCAATAGACAAGTTTTTTTTGCTTTAGATTATCATTATGAAGTAAACGTCGCTTGCAAAATGTAATGGCTATAAAATAATGACACCATCTGCTTTTAGATTGGTTCCCTAAAAGCCTCGCCTTCACTATGCAGTTCTCTCTGCCACCAGGTACGATATACCGGGAAAATGAAGGCTTGATCAACCATTGAGCAACCAAAACAGAAGGAAACGCTAGGGGGGGAAAAGTTGAAAAGTTGTCTGTTTCCACTTTAAAGTAAAAAGTCAACAAGCTGCAGCCTCCTGCATGTTCTCACTGCTTTCAGTAAATGGCCACTTGGAACGAGCCAGAGGGAGTTGTCATATTATCATCCTTGAAGTCTCTGTCCTATGGCACTAATATCGCAATGGGGGGGTAAAAACACTGGTGTGGCAGTGCAGATTGGAAAAACTATAGTGTGCTGTTATGTGTGAGAACACCAGAGAAAATGTTGCTCTAAATACTGGACCCCTGAATTTCGCCCAGTTACAATAGGGCGATGATAATTGAGATGCTTTATTCCAGTTTGTTAAAGAGATGGTTCAACATTTTGGGAATTTTCAAGATCGGTAGGTAGATCGATACCACTCTCATGACTGTGTGTTAAGGCCGACACACACCAACCTGACATCAAAGAACTAGCAGCGATGAAGGCCGACTGTTGCGTCCCTTCACGTCGCCTTTGTCTTGGCCGACAAGTTGCCCTCGAACATACTGCAAAAACTACAGCCGACCAGTTAGCACATACATTCTGCGCCTGCGTGAGAGGAAATGACTCTCCACACTAGCGGTGGTAGTCTGTATTCGTCATTCAAAAAGGGGAACAGGAAGACCGAGGACTGCGGATATACAAGCCGTTGTTATGATACGTACATGAAACAAAGCAGCGTTTGCCAACCATTTTCACGCCACTCTCACTCGCCACTTAGCTTCATTCCAGATGGCCATGTCGTCGTGAAAATAGCCGTGTATTGAAATGATCAGATGAGATGAAGATCTTCTTGTGCAGCGATTCGTTTAAGCTGAACAGCCAATCAGAGGGACTTCTTTCACCGACAAGCTCTGCCGCCAATTCAACATGCTGAATCGGCCAAAAAAACTCAGACACGAGCCAACAGATGCTTATCGACGGCCCCAAACTGTCCGACCATCGGCTTGGTGTGTCAGGGCCTTTAAATATGAAGCTATAACCAGCGGCTGGTTAGATTAGTTCAGCACAAAGACTGGAAACAGCTCGCCTGGCTCTGCCCAAACGGTAACAAAATCCATCTTACCAGCACCTCCAAAGCTCACTGGTTGACACTAATTCTTTTAATCTGTACAAACAGCTCAGTAAAAAACTGACAAACTGGTTAGGAGGTTATGTGCAGAATTATTTCTTGGCCATGAGCAGCTACTTCCTGAAGTCTTTGTTGGTTGCCTGGCAACCGACTCCAGGAAGTATCTGCGCTTGCCCAAAAAAACAGCTCCACATCCATCCATACTTAGTCCAAATCTGCGTGACTGAATTCCTCCGGACATCTTGTCAAATATTTATGTTGCTTTAAAAAGCATCAGACTATGTGCCGTTAGCTCTCTGAAAAACATCAATGTGACTCTTTAATCATTGTTGTTTGATTCGTCAGGACGTTCACCAACAAAGGAGGTCTAGTACTCCCCATGCTAACAGATTTAATCACACCAAAGACCTTAATCAAGATGTCAGATCACATTAATAATTGACACTTGTTAGATTTAGGATCTGGACCATGAAAACAAGTCCAGGGAGAAACATGCCCAGAGATATCGTCATAAGACAGAGGGAAGCTATTTAGAGTTGCCAGTTAACCTAACCTTTTTTGGACTGTGGGGGGAAACCAGAAGAAACCCACAGAGGCACGGGAACATCTGGTTCTAGTTTCTCTACATCTTTAACACTATGTTTTGCTGTTGCTGAACAAGTTACTTTTGCTCTGTTCGCTCACAGTGATTGTCAGTCAACTGTCACCTTAAAGTCTCTCTGTAACAACAAGTCCACCACGTTGAGATTATACACAATGTTTCAGAGACACACGACACATCTCATTTAAAAGTGTGTCCGTGTGT
This sequence comes from Helicolenus hilgendorfi, assembly GCA_916700815.1. Taxonomy (NCBI): domain Eukaryota; kingdom Metazoa; phylum Chordata; class Actinopteri; order Perciformes; family Sebastidae; genus Helicolenus; species Helicolenus hilgendorfi. Next base: position 8,164 of record CAKALG010047549.1, read on the forward strand.
GAAGAAGAGCAGATTGAGAGTGGCTGACATGAGAAATCAAACAGGGTGAAAACATTTATCAGTTTACAGTGGAGTGAAAAAAGGGCAAGACGTTTAACCAGCAGATGCTTTTTGATCTGAAAATGCTTAAATAAGAGACGTTTACAGAGAACATGTGGCATAAAAACTATTACACAAGGAGCTTTCTGTCTCCAGATAGAAAACGTAATTTCCCATCAGCTATCTAGAAAATTTTCTCTCACAAACAATTTAATTGATGGGTGAAACTAAGAACACCCAATTGAACTGTTATCAGGCCGTTAAATAGGCATCATCAGTCGCTATAAGCACCATAGATGTGGGCCATTAGGGGCCTACAACGCCTACTACATTGTAAAAGTGAAAGTGGAACTTAAAAGCAACACATTTTAGCATGTAAAACTGAATGAAACATTACGTTTTGAACATAAAGGCTTCTATGGGTTTAGGCAACAAAAGTACATCTTCTTTAGGTTTAAGCAACATAACTACAACTTCTTCAGGTTTAGGCAACATAACTACAACTTCAGGTTCAGGCAACAAAACTACAACTGCTTTAGGTTTAAGCAACATAACTACAACTTCTTCAGGTTTAGGCAACAAAACTACAACTTGTTTAGGTTTAGGTAATATAACTACAACTTGTTTAGGTTTAGGCAACATAAATACAACTTCAGGCAACAAAAGTACAACTTCTTTAGGTTTAAGCAACATAACTACAACTTCTTCAGGTTTAGGCAACATAACTACAACTTCAGGTTCAGGCAACAAAACTACAACTGCTTTAGGTTTAAGCAACATAACTACAACTTCTTCAGGTTTAGGCAACAAAACTACAACTTGTTTAGGTTTAGGTAATATAACTACAACTTGTTTAGGTTTAGGCAACATAAATACAACTTCAGGCAACAAAAGTACAACTTCTTTAGGTTTAAGCAACATAACTACAACTTCTTCAGGTTTAGGCAACATAACTACAACTTCAGGTTCAGGCAACAAAACTACAACTGCTTTAGGTTTAAGCAACATAACTACAACTTCTTCAGGTTTAGGCAACAAAACTACAACTTGTTTAGGTTTAGGTAATATAACTACAACTTGTTTAGGTTTAGGCAACATAAATACAACTTCAGGCAACAAAAGTACAACTTCTTTAGGTTTAAGCAACATAACTACAACTTCTTCAGGTTTAGGCAACATAACTACAACTTCAGGTTCAGGCAACAAAACTACAACTGCTTTAGGTTTAAGCAACATAACTACAACTTCTTCAGGTTTAGGCAACAAAACTACAACTTGTTTAGGTTTAGGTAATATAACTACAACTTGTTTAGGTTTAGGCAACATAAATACAACTTCAGGCAACAAAAGTACAACTTCTTTAGGTTTAAGCAACATAACTACAACTTCTTCAGGTTTAGGCAACATAACTACAACTTCAGGTTCAGGCAACAAAACTACAACTGCTTTAGGTTTAAGCAACATAACTACAACTTCTTCAGGTTTAGGCAACAAAACTACAACTTGTTTAGGTTTAGGTAATATAACTACAACTTGTTTAGGTTTAGGCAACACAAATACAACTTCAGGCAACAAAAGTACAACTTCTTTAGGTTTAAGCAACATAACTACAACTTCTTCAGGTTTAGGCAACAAAACTACAACTTGTTTAGGTTTAGGCAACAATACTACATCTTCTATAGGTTTAGGCAATAAAACTACAACTTGTTTAGGTTTAGGCAACAACACTACATCTTCTATAGGTTTAGGCAATAAAACTACAACTTCTTTAGGTTTAGGCAACAATACTACATCTTTAGGTTTAGGCAACAAAACTACAACTTCTTTAGGTTTAGGCAACAATACCACATCTTCTATAGGTTTAGGCAACAAAACTACAACTTCTTTAGGTTTAGGCAAAAAAACAAAAACCTTAGTTAAGTTTAGGGAAAAACATTGTGTTTTGGGTTACAATAGCTACAAACGACCTTAGAGTGTTATTAATGATAATTCTTTCTAAGGCTGATGATTAATGAGTGAGTATGATTCCAGCCAAAAGACATCAAAACAACCAGCAATCCTATAGCCCTTATCTGGATCCTGTCCTCTACTAACAGCATGTCACAGCAAGATGACACCCGTCCAACTCCAACCACACCTCACCCCTCTGCACACACACACACCCACACACATACATCCTCCTTTTAGACAGTACTTCAGGTCAGCCGTCAGTTGAGTTTGTGCACATTTAAACGATAAGAAAGAGAAAGACAAATGATGTCAAACAAAGACCGCTGAATTGGATAAGAGGGGAAGTGAGAATGTGGTAGTGAGTGGGAGGGTGTGTGTTTGTTGTTTGTATGTGTGTGTGTGTGTGTGTGTGTGTGTGTGTAAGAAGAGTGAATGTGTTTTCCAGCTCCAAAATCTATTGAATAAAAAAAAACTACATTTTTTTTCTCCACTGTTGTCAGCAGACAAACAGGGATTGTTTCTGCTGTATTTATTTGTGAGAACAGACTGATGTGTATTTAAGAGTGCTGAAGTGTTGAATCCTGTTCATGTTATTATTATTTGTCGCCTACAGCAAATTTGATATATTGAATTAAGCTTCCTGGGCAAAGTGCCAGCTCAGAGCTCTGAGAAGCTGTGCTGCATGTTGACATGATGATATCTGACTTATCCCTCCAAGTTCATGGACCCTTGTGTGGGCTAATTAATGTGTTTCAGTCTGACTATTGGAAGCTATATGAGCATTGAAATGGCCTCTTTTTCTGTGCTGGTTTTGCACAGGCCCCTATATCTATTTGGAGGAGGTGGTTTGATGGTGGTTTGTAGAATATTTGATGCTTGTTCAAGTCTAAACTTTATATCTACTGGCACCTACATTTCATTTTATCTGACAGCATCATGTTGAGCTTCTTGGTTACTCACTAGATGCGTTTTAGCCAGGTGGGTTTACTGGATTTCCCTCTAAAAACTGTGTAGATGTTTCTTATTTGCAGCAACAATCATTCCTTTAAGTTTGCTGAAGATCAACCAGCAGCAGCTCATGTGACCTACCTACCTAACAGCAGCAGCTTCACCTCTCTGGCTGCCTTCTCTCCGTCCTCTCGGAGGTTTTTGTCGATCATCTTTGACCTCTCCGCGGCAGCCTTATCCTCGGCGCTCACCGTACAACCCATGGCTCCAAACGACCGAAAACAAGACGCTTCAGTGCTGATGGTGTTCAGCGTTGCCAGTCAGTCGATGCCAAAGAACAACGATGCAGCCAGCAGCTCCTGCGTCCAGAGGGATGAAAACAGACGAGTCCAGAGTGGTTTTTAAAATATGTCCCTGCAAGTAGGAGCTCAAAGATGAAGCATTTGGTGTAATTACCACCACTGGTCCATGTCTAAACGCTCACAGCTCCTCTGTCTCTGTCTCTGTCCTGCCACCATTCACAGGATGCTCGCTACTGCAGTCCTTTTCCAAGCTTCTCAGTTCTCCTCAGATATCCCCTCTGACAATTGGAAGTGGTCGACCAGTAGCATCGACGTCACTCGGACAACTTTGTCTGCGATTCCTCCAATTAGAACAGGTGAGCTCTGCACGGCAGCGCGAGCGTAGCCAATTAGAGAGGAAGAGGAGCCAGCGAGGCGTGATTTGATTAGAGGAGTGACTGTGCGCAGACTGCAGTGGGCGCTCTGCCAGACAGACTCATTCCTCTGCAGCTCTCACATGGACGCAGACTATCTCAGACGACCAAACACACTGTTTAACAGCAGTACTCTAAATACTGGACTGCTCTATCTCTCAGTGACTGACTGAAGTGTGCAGCTGCAGGTTTTTCTTTGCAGGAGGATGCAGGACAGGACTGTTAAAATGGCTCATATTGGTGTTAGTCACAAGTTAATGAAATAAATCAGGCTAATAGAAGAGTTGGTTCACAGCGCCCCCAGCAGGACATGAATAGATGTTTTATCTGGTGGATATATTTATATATACACACACACGTTTATTATTTTACTTTCCGTTTTTCCCGGGACCTTCTGAAAGATGTAAAAAAGAAATGTCGGAAGAAAAAAGTCTGAAAGATGTAAAAAAAAAAAAAAAAAAATGTACATAGAAATAAAGTCTGAAAAAATTCTGAAAAAAATGTCTGGGGAAAAAAAGTCTGAAAAAATTCTGGAAAAAAGTCTGAAAAATGTCTGGAAAAAAAGTCTGAAAAATGTAAAAAAAAAAAAAAATGTCGGAAGAAATAAAGTCTGAAAAAATTCTAGAAAAAAGTCTGAAAAGTGTCTGGAAAAAAAAGTCCATAGAAAAGAAGTCTAAAAAAAGTCTGGAAAAAAAAGTCTGGAAAAAAAAGTCTGAAAAATGTACAAAAAAAAGTCTGAAAAATGTCAAAAAAAAAATCGGAAATAAAGTCTGAAAAAAGTCTAAAAAAAAAAAAGAAAAGTCGGAAGATACAATGTCTGACAAAAAAGTCTGAAAAAAGTCTGGAAAAAAAAGTCTGAAAAATAAAGTCAGGAAAAAGTCTGAAAAAAGTCTGAAAAAAAGATCTGAAAAATGTCTGGAAAAAAAGTCTGAAATATGTCAAAAAAAATGTCGGAAGAAATAAAGTCTGAAAGAATTCTAGAAAAAAGTCTGAAAAGTGAAGTCAGGAAAAAGTCTGAAAAAAGATCTGAAAAAAAGATCTGAAAAATGTCGGACAGAAAAGTCTGAAAAAAAAATCTGAAAAAAAGTCTGAAAGAAAGATCTGAAAAATGTCGGACAAAAAAGTCTGAAAAAAAAGACTGAAAAATAAAGTCAGGAAAAAGTCTGAAAAAAAGTCTGAAAAATAAAGTCAGGAATAGTCTGAAAAAAAGTCTGGAAAAAAAAAGCCTGAAATTTTTTTAAAAAGTCTTTAAATAACAGTGTGAAATTTCTTTTTGAAAAGAAGTCTGGAAAAAAAAGCGAAAAGACTGCCCAAAAGCCACTGCTCTCCAGCGAGATGGCAGCTCACCTGATCAGGGAAACTAGATCACTCACACTTGGGAGGGGATAGTGTGAGTGACAGTGGTGAAACCCTCAACTCAAGTGAAGATCTGCAATCTGTGTATGAAGAAAG
>CAKALG010047550.1:0-14909 GCA_916700815.1 Helicolenus hilgendorfi
AGTATAACTGTTCTGTATTTATGCGCTGCATGTTTCCTGTTGTATTTTTAAATGGCTGCTGCATGAAAAAGTTTTCCTTGAAGGAACAATGAAGTGAAGTTGTTGTGGAATCAAGACCAAATCCATCCAGGTCATATCTAAAATTAATCTGCCTAAATTCTGATTGTCAGACCTTCCAGTGGTTTTAAAGACTGCTTATGAAAACAATAACTGTATACAACAAATGTTGCTTTTGTTTGGTGTGTTTGTTTTATTCATGCCAAGATTTGGCCAAACATGAAAGGATGTTACGCCCAGGGCTGCAACTAGCGATTTTCTTTGTTGATTAATCTGTCAATTATGTTCTCGATTTAATCGGTTAGTTGTTTGGTCTATAACATGTCAGAAAATGGTGAAATATGTCAAACAGTGTTTCCCAAAGCCGAAGATGACGTCCTCAAATGTCTTGTTTTGTCCACAACTCAAAAATATTCAGTTTACTGTCACAGAAGAGTCAAGAAACCAGAAAATATTCACATTTAAGAAGCTGGAATCAGAGAATTTTGACAGTTCTTTTCTCACAAAAATGACTCAAAACGATCAAATCGGTTATCAAAATAGTTGGCGATTAATTCAACAGTTGATTCAACTAATTGATTAAACCTAAAGTAGACAGAATGTTTTTGGCATCATTGGGCAAAAAATCCATAATAACCTTTCAGCATATTGTAATTCAAGTGAGAAAACTAGACTTCTGCTCCTCCTCCTTTTCAGGACTTCAGGAAAATCTAACCTGTGACGAGAGACTTTGACCAATCACAGGTCATTTCAGAGAGAGAGAGAGCGGGAGAGCACGAGAACATCAGGTACCAACGGCAAACAAGTACCAACAATTACCAGCCTGCTAAATGTGAGCGTGTGAGTTAATGAGAGACCAAAAACTTCTGCCAAAATTGTCTTAACGAGACAAACACATCTGATGAGACTGTTGCTCGTACTGTCAGATGCTTCAGCTTTAAAAGCTGAAGTAAAACATGAAGGAGGAGGAGTTGCTGTACCTGTCTGCAGCAGGGGGTCGTCCTGCAGGACGGGTCGCAGGAAGTCTTCACTCTCCCAGGGTAAGGGAGCGTCTGGCAGCGCCGTCAGACAGGATGCATCACATTTCTATAAATAAACACAGATTGGTTCATAAAAAAAATACATCAATCATATTGCAATTTTTTTAAAGTTGTACTGCATTTACTCGACTATCTTTCAGCTGATGGACGCAATATTAATCCCCATGAACACGAGGTAGGAACGAATATTGCACACATCAGAGAAATTCAAAAATACATAAATGTACCGATACAGTGTGAACATTAAATCACATCTCAGTTCTTACCGTTGAGCGTATGAAGTTGATCATCTTTATGTAGCCGTAGTCGTCTAAATCTAGGAAGAAAAGAAGGAAGAAAAAAAGAGTGAGCTATTTCCACAGAACTGAATAATCTGTTAAAGCTTCAGAAATCCCATAATAACTTTTCAGCATATTGTAATTCAAGTGTTCTGAGAGATAACAAGACTTCTGCACCTCCTCATGGCTCTGTTTTCAGGCTTTAGAACATCTAGCCCGTGACGGGAGACTTTGACCAATCACAGGTCATTTCAGAGAGAGAGAGAGAGTGAGCTGTGCTTGGTATTCCCCAAGAGATCTCAAACTTTCTCAATTTACAGAGCATCAGCGTCTACTTACTGTGTTTTCTTATCACGTCTACGAGGTTGACCCGGTGCTCAGTCGTGCAGTGCTGCAGGGTGGCAGGCACAGAGCTCAGCAACCTGGAACACAAAGGTACGACAGGGAGGAAAATCTGTTTAATTTCAACATTTCTATTGATGCACGTGTAAAACAGAAAGGGCACCACGATCAATAGTGGAGACGTACACAACACCGAGGGGATTTTAAGAATGACAAAGAAAGAAAAAAGCACAATAACCCAATAGAACACACACACACATCCCAGTTTGGATTTCCAGTTATTGTATCTATATATAATGTATATATATATAACAGTCCTCTAGCAGGGAGGAAACAGTAAACTAATAAGATGTGCAACCACAATGATCTTCCCCTGATTGATTTTGAGCTTTTAAATAAAAACTAGTGAAAGTGAAGATAACAAAAGATGAAAGTGTAAAGTCATCTCACCTGTCACAGAACAGACAGGTAACATTAACTGTCTGACTCTCCTCCTCCTCCAGCCACAGCCACTGCTCTTCATCACCAACAACGTCATCATCATCACAGTCTGAGAGCTCGGGCATCTCGTCATCAGCTCCATCACAGTCTGTTCACCAAACATAAACACTCATTACATCTGAACGTGCACCGTTACTGTGTTAGTGTAGCTGTGCAGCTTTAGCTCATCACTGTGCTCAGATATGAGTTATCATCACCACGGTTATCGGCTGCTGACGCACCGTGTGACGCAACTAAACACACACTTCATTAACTATATACGTCATAGAAAGTATCGCTAGCAGAAATAAGTGTTTACATGTTTACTTGTAGCGTTTTGGGTGTTTAAATGTGCTATTTACCAAACTCACGTGGGTCTGTGTATGCTGCCATGATGTCGCCTCGGTTGGTTCTCACTGGACTTCCTGGTGACGTCAGGTGACGTAAAGAATGGGGCGGGGCCAGGATGCACTTCCACCACTTCACCACCAGATGACGCCAAAGTTGAATGAGTTGAAAAAGTATAATAATAATAATAATAATAACGCCTCCACACAAATACAGATCAACAGGTTTTATTATCACCTGTTAAACAGTGCAGATGTTCCACTAAACACACACATGTATTTATTGTTTTTAATAATAGACTAATAATAGGACTGGTCGCTGTGTCTGGAAGGTGGGATGAGCAAGTGGGAAAGGAATAGTTTGATAAAGAAAAAAATACACTGTAGGGGTGAATTAGCCTAATGTGGGACATTTTTTCAGCATTTCAGACTTCTGGAATATATTTGCGATATGAAGCCAATACATTAAATTCACACCCAGTACCCCTCTTAAATCCCCAGGATGTGTCTTAATCAAACCCCTCCCCTCCCCCAAAAAAGAAAGAAAATGCAGATATCACACTCATAAAAGAAATGGTAGACATATTATTAGTACTCTTAGTGCCAAGTTGTCTCAAACAAATCTTCATTTCCTAATGTGGAACAGATGCCATCTGATGCCGGCTTAAATCACTTTAATTAAAGTAGGAAACACTGGAGGCTAAATGTGCAATCCCATGTTCGGTAATTTTTACCACTTACAAGGTTATTGCTGTTACAAAATCTAGGCTTGTAGATGTGGATATTACATGGAGAATCAAACAACATCAAACAAGCAATAATAGTTTTGAAGCCTTTAGGCATATTAGAAAGATATTGAACAGCCTTTATGATCATAGCCTTTCTGTTATGCAAAGAAAGTGTAATTAAATGCACAGCTAAAAATGCATGAATCTGTTGTGAATTGCAAAGTTAAAATGTTAAACCATTAGAATGTTTTAATATCACTTTACAGGGAACACATGCAACCGTAACAGGCAGAGGGCCTATTAGAAGCCAACACATCAAACCTGAACCTGAATAAAACCATTGCTTACCACACACTGCATTATGGATCATTATTGAATTACCTATAATGCATAGGCATAAAAACAACCTGCAGAAATTAGAAGAAAAAAACCTCAACTCAAGGATTTTGAAATGTATTCTTTAATATTAAGTGTGTATATATTAAGTATTTACACAATTCGAATAACATTTTTCTCTATACTACATTTTGGAAGGCGGTTGTTTTTCTTTCAAATTATCATTCGTTTCACTTAGTATTTTGTGTGTATTCATTTTGTTTCATTTATTTATGTTTATTTATTTATGTTTTTATTTGTGACCTTGCGACCGCAGCATTTAAAGCAATACACCATTCGGCTGTTCATGAAAACAAACAACATGCTTATCTTGCATATTATTTCCATACAGTCATACACTAATTGGGATTCATATTGCTAAATATGACAGTGACAACCATTTTGTTTGACCTTATTTTTAATTATTTATTTTGAACACGTAACAATACCCGAGTAAAAAACTAAACAAGAATAACAAAGAAAATAAACGGTGAGCATATACAGTAGCAAACTGTCCATAAACAAATAATCAACATACATAAATATTACATGGCCTTGTGTCGGATTCTCTTAGCACCGCCGTTGTCTTTTCCAAATTTATATAGCACTTAAACCTGCTTTATAATGTGCAAGACCTGAAAATATTACTTTTTACAATATGGGAACTTTAAATGTAAAATTGCCGTGAAAGGAATTTGTCCCTAAAAATCAATGAATAATTGTGATAAATAATCGTGATCTCAATATTGATAAAAAAAAATAATCGCGATTATCATTTTGGCCTTAACCGTGCAGCCCTATGTTTAACCGTAAAGGCTTACACTCTTGCTGGTGTTGCCACCAAGCAGCATCTGGCAGCATCTGGCAGGTCAGTTTAAACTCCAGACTAATCAATTTCTAGAAGACTTGAGACAACCCAGTGATGTTTCTCTCTTTCTCTTCTGGTTGTAGCTTCGGAGAAGAAACTGTAAATGGTTTGTTTTGCTCCGAGGAAGATCCAACTTCTGCTGAGCTTTCAGAAAGGCCCTCGCGGTTTAATGCTTGAGGTACGAGCTCTGCATCTCGGCCCGCTGTCTGCGTGGGCGAAGCAGACTCGGTGCTCCAGTCTCCAGTGACTGGTGAAGTAATACCTGTGGTGGCGTTCAAACCAGGGGGAAGGGTTGTCCCTGCAAATGTCTGAGTCTGACCCGTCTCACTGTCTGAATGGGTGTGAGCAGGGAACGCGTCATTCGTAGGACGTGTTTGGAAAGGTTTGAATTTGCCTTGGACAGGAGCTTGTGTTCTGCCTGGTGGCGGAGGATGCCAGCTGCTGAATTGGCTTCCTCTGGAATTGTAATTGAGGTTTAGCTGCCTTTCATTTGTTGCTGAAACACCAAGATCATGGCTATCACTGGCCTGATTCGGTTTGGGAAAACCTGTTTCCAAAAACTGCTGTCCACCTCCAGTAGCTTGGAGCCATTGTTTGTCAAAGCCAGGCTTGAGGTGGAGGTGGCGGACGTGGGCGTACCCTTTTGCTTCAGATGTCCCATCACTGCTGTAGCTCCTGGGACTCCATATTGGAGAAGGCATCTGTGTGTCAACTTTTCCAGGAGGACGTCCCTTCACAATGGAGTCCGTCTTCTTGTCGCTGGGTTTGAAAACCTTTTGCAACGAGGTTGTTCTGCCACGATTAAAGCTTTTGGGGAGAACGTGAATCTTTTGAGACTTCAGACTAGTGGCTGGAATATTTGGACTTGATTTGCTTCTGGGTGAATAGATGGAGGCCCTTCTGTTGTTGGGTCCAAAGCCTACTGGAGCTTTGTCTACCTGAACACGTGGGAAACTTCCTGTTGACTTAGTTCTGGCACGATGGATACGGGGCGGAACAGAATCAGAGTTTGCCTGATGAATCTTCTTGCGGTCGTACACCACGTTACTTCGTCTTTGAGCAACTGAAGCTGATGCGAAGCCAGATTTTAAATGGCTTTTTGGAACATTGCTGTTTTGTGTTTCAGGAATAACAGGATACGAATAATGGCTTCGGATTCGGGATGATTTAGAGTCCGTGGTGTGATCCTCTTGAGCAGGGTAAATGTTGCCTCTGTCCATGCTTGATGTCTTGTAACCAGCTTGAGGGTTTCTGGAAGCAGGTGGGTCACTCCATCTTTTATACTCTCTGTTGTCATTGTGGACTGCCATCGGGGCCTGGACATGTCGTACATAACCTGTTGAAATAAAACACACAGACAAGTGTATTAAAAAGTAAAATTCATATCATTAGTGCTGTGTGTTGGCTAGAATCTGGCAATATGACATGTATCATGATACAGGGGTATTGATTCAATATATTGCGATATACTGCGATACTGTAAGCAAGGGGATACATTTTTTTCAAATCTAAATTTTAGGAGAACTGTCATAGTATAAAGACATACCACCATATGTATAAAATCTGAGTAAAAAAAGTCACTATGTGAAATGGCTACTAACTAAAGTAGGGGACTAACATCATTCACAAGAGTCTCAGCTTTACAGTGATACCCTATTTATGACCTATATATTCCAAGACTGTTTAGGGACCCCAGTATGAAGAAATATTCAAATACACCATTTTAGAAAAGCTCAAAATAACACATTTATACTGCGTGCAAAAAACTGCATGTGATTGGGCATGTCTTTAAAGGGGAGACTCGTGGGTACACATAGAACCAAAAGGTCAGAGTTCAAAGGAGCCCTTTAAAAATGACCACACCAATTTCCTCACCAAATTTTACATAACTTTGGAGCATTATCTTCACTTCACTAGCTGAGCCTGCTACAACCTCCGAAAGACAATAGCGACCGCGTCCGCCGGCAGGTTGTCGGATTTTAAAGGTCCCATATTGTAAGAAGTGAGATTTTCAGGTCTTTTATATGATAAAGCAGGTTTAAGTGCTATATCAATTCTGTTAAACTATCAAAACACTTAGCCCTTGGAGAAATACATACAGCCCGTATTGAGAAACTGTGCCTTTGAAACAAGCTGTCAGGATTTCTGTCCATTTGTGATGTCACAAATCAACAATATTTAGACCATTACTCAGTTTTAAACGTAAACGTTCTAAATGTGTCCCAGTTTATTTCCAGTTGCAGTGTATGTAAATGACATTGGCTGACAGGAAGTGGACCCAAACTGTTGCCTAGCAACACAATTCCGTTGAAATGCACTAAAACGGAATGTTTCAAACAGATGGTAAATACAGGTATATTCAGTCAGACAGTATGAGTAAAATAAAAAAAAAATTAACATTTAAGTATGTATACATGTTCTAGTAGAAACACAAAATACAAGCATGAACCTGAAAATTAGCACGATATGGGACCTTTAAGAGGTAAATTTAAAAAATCAATACAGTGTTTTGGAGAATCTATTCTATACAGTATTACAAAACATAATATCACAATACTCATGTGTATCAATATTTTCTTACACCCCTACATATCATGCAATACCTTTCTGGGTATTCTCACAATTTACATCTCCAGCAACCAGCAGCCAAAAGAGAAGCACAACCAGCCTGCAGAGTAAAGAGGGAAACAGATTAAGATCATACACTTCCCATGTATTTAGATTAAAGTACGTTTTCAAATAGCTGCAATCAAAGGTGACATTGAAGGACAATTTACCTCAAACAGTCTGTGGAGATCATTGTTAAGCTCTCTTTCAGCAGACCCAACCCAACAGTAACTCTCTGTTACGACTAACCTGTTAGAACAGGTACAGCCCCATACACCCCTATTTCTAAACTCTGAGCAGTGAGGGCCCATCAGTTCAGCTGTTCCTCATTTTGGACTAATTGCTGCATGGCCAGGATGGCAAAACCCAAAGCTGCTGGAAGAAGAGAAAGCTGTGGCTATTTTCCAAATCACATACTTTTTCTTTTTTACTTTCAGTACGTACTGCAGCTGCCCTTACATAGTACGTACTGTTGCATGCAGTATGCATACAGTACAAATGGGACATGGGGCTTAGGTCGATAAGTCTTTTTAGCTGAGAAGGTTCCTAACGGAGTGAAATGACCCAGAAGTATCTCAGGAGCAGCCATGATAAGAGCTGTTTGAATCCTCTAAATGCTAAGGAAAGGTGCTTCAATGCTTCCTTTATTATCTCCTTTAGCAGAGGATACACTGGACCATCCTTTACTAAAGGAAAAGAGAGAAATTGGATTTTCTATAAGAGTATTAATGGTACCGCTAATCGACTTCTTGCAGAACACTTTATCCATAACTTAATGTTTTAACCCTATTTCTCTTTGAACATCTTTGTCTACCATGCCTTTTTTTATGATGATAATGCTTGCTGGCAGCAAGCCATCATTCATTTTATTATTTACACCTGTTCTTCCTACTGTGACATGTCAAAATGTCTATCAGAGTTGAGCATCAACTGTTTCACATGTAAAATATCACCCCGGAAAGCATGTTTTCATGGCGTCACCACTGTTTTTCCCCCATTTATTCAGAATTTTAATTAAAAAAAAGCACCAGCAGGTTTATCAACACACATTAATATTTTTAGCAGCATACATTTATGGATATTATTATGAAATTATATTCCCTAGTCTCAAGGAAACCCTGTTTGAGATCCTACAGAAAAATGACACATTAATCACCGATTTCTGGATGAGAAGAAAACCATATCATATAAATCTTTTGAATGTGTTACCATATTCAGTCACAAGGGGGTGCTGTTACATCATGGAGAGAAAAGGCAAGTTTATTTGATTATCAAACCTCAAACACTCAAAGGCAATTTGAAGTGCTTCACATGTTGAGCATTGATATACATCAATACAACAAAAATAAGAAAATAAAATTGAAAAATGACTCATTCTTATTCTGGTCAGTCTACCTTCATTTAACATCTTAATATACATGGACAAACACATGCTGGTATTTGCACGTGTTTTAAGGGTTTGTATAATATTCTGGATATTTGACATTGCCAGCATAAGCATCATTTAACTTGGTTCCAAAATGATTTGTGCCTTTTTAAAAAAAAAAAAAAAAAAGAAAACAAATTAATAAAAAATAATAGGTTCATATATGTCATCATCAAAATCAAACTGGTTGTTTAGCTGTTAAGACCTTAAATTGGTAACTTAACTTGTAGGACCGTCATTTAGTGTTAGAAACACTGGAAATGTAGACAAAATTTACTATCGATAAAGTTTATTCAAAATTGTTCCATTCCTGGTATCACTATAAAAACCACTTCATATCTCCAATGGTCGGCGATTCGGCGTTGTATCTGCATGTTACAGATACCGTTAAATCTAAAATGAACAAATACTATATATTACCTGTACTATAGCATAGCATAGATATTGTGTATATGCATGCAATATATGCCGCACAGATGTAGACACACCAGATATTATTAATATTGATACAGCCATTATGGAAACATTTTCCTAAATCAAACACACACACAGTTAGATAATTATAATAATTTAATAAAAACTCAAGCACTTTATTTAAAGGCAGTGCGTTGTGTCAGAGCACAGATGATGCACATCAAAAAGCAAGACAATAGTTCCCTGATGAAAATATTACAATATCATTCAAGACCACAGAATTGAAGTCAGCACTTTGGCATAATGATGATGATGATGATGATGATGATGATGACGATGATGATGTGAATAGTGTTTGCAGTATGTAGTCGTCTCTGGATAGCTGCTGAAATGACCTGTAAAGAGGAAATCAAATCAACCGTTTGGAGACACAGTTCACACAGACAGTCACAAGTGAACTTTGAACTGAATCGTTAGCTGGATATGAAAACTAAAAGCATTTTGTTGTGCTTATATATATATATATATAAAGTAGTGATCATCTTAGTGGAACATTTTTTATGTGACTCTATAGCAAAATTGGTCAGGATTTGAAACTCCTTTAATCTGAGCTCCAATCCTAACAGGAAAATTCACCACGTTTTACGTGGATGTCCAGTCAGTGTTGATGGTAAATGTAGTTGACCGAATACATACACCTCCAGAATCTATACTATCACGATACTTGGGTGCCGATTTGATATGTATTGTGGTTTTTTAGTATTACAATTCTACACGTATTGCGATTCAATATTACAATTTATTGTGATTTTTGTTAACTTGTTTAACACTGGACCATTGGAAAAAGTGGAATCATACACTTCTAGGGACTTTTACATGGGAAAATATCTAAATTAATACCTTAAAAATGTCTGATTTTCAGCATGTACGTAGTCAGAGATGTCCTGACGTCAAATATATCAGTCATTATCAGGAATTATTCATCAATTCTTTTCCAGCAACCAAAAAATATAAATAATAAAGACATTTCCCTTACTAATTAGTGGTATTTTTTATTTTTATTTATAAGGGACATGTAATGTTTTATACTTCTGGTGAATATAATCAATAAATCTTATTTCCATATATGTATTTTGTGTATACAGTTCCCTCCGTTAACACCTTATTTTGAAAACCGGACGTAGTCACACGTGTATATTTCCTCTAACTTCTCCAAGGTGGTCTCTGGCTCTCCCGTCAGCTCCGTTCTCTTTATCCATCCATGGTCAGCTCCATCGGGGCCGTTTGAATGCATTTAACATAAATGTCAGTATATAGGTGCTTTACAGTTGTAGCGGCGGCCCATTTGACCACAGAGCTAGACATCATTTGACCATGGAGCTAGACATCACGGCTAAAGCAAGCTTTAGCCGTGATGTCTAGCTCTGCTTTTCCTGCACTGTGTGAAACCCAAAGTGTTTTCATACTGGATGTGTAGTGTTTACCACTCTGGATTTAACGTGAGGGTGCAGGTCGTATCCATGCAGACCCTCCGCCGTTTTCTGCTCTGTCGTATCTACTCACTACGGCCGGCCGGCTACAGTTTGTTTTGAGTGACGGATACAGAACGGATATGATGTCACGTTACTCAGACTACAACAATAAAAGCAACTCCGTGAGCAGGTGAGCTCAGCTTTCTCGGTCAATATGGCACACGCTAAGGAATTTATTGCTTCAATTTACCATCAACATAGAAGGTGGCAAATTTTCCCTTTTAAGAAGAGCGTTGTCATGGAAACTAAATGTACTTATTGGTTATTCATTATACTTATTTGTTCTGTTTGTGTGTAATCTAAGTTTATAGGAATGGTGCATTAACATTAAAGCTTCAGTAGGCAGAAAGTTTTATAAAAATAACTTTTTTTAATCATATTTGCTTCATTTTTACCAACTGCAGCTTTAAGATATAGACAAAATATATATATGTATATTCCTTGCATACAACAGGATTAATAACGTGCGGACAACGACCACCCATTTGTGTGATTGACTGCCTCACCAGAGTCCTGTGTCTAATGTAAATGGCTTGACATCCATATAGTCATCAGATAAGTGTTGAGGAGGCCAACATGGGTCAGTCCCGTGCCAGGAAACCTTGTTTGAAATTAAATGAGTAAATGGGTAATCTTTTTCTCACCTTAGTGTATTTCTTGCTCTCTCTCTCTCTCTCTCTCTCCCTCTCTTATTTCCCTGCACTCTTTCCCAGAGTGGCGATGTCTTTGTTCTCCAGGATCTCCGTCTTCTGCTCAGGTTGAAGCAGAGTGTTTGACACCATCGCTTTAGCCACCGCTTGGATTGGGATGGACATGGACGTAGAACACACGGCAGAAAAGGCATTGAAGAATTTCCTGGCGACCCACTCAGCAGGCCGACTCTCCTGCCTCTCTACCAGCAAAACCCTGTTGGAGAAAAACACAAAAGGTATGGATGATTTACAGATTGGACTGGGTTGGATCGGGTTATTTAAAGCTGCAGTTGGTAACTTTTATAAAAATATATTTTTTTTTGAACATGTTTGCTCAGAGTGTCATGTTCCTCTGTCTGCTGTTAGCAGAGGAGTCTCTAATGCAGCTGTCAATCACTGCTCATGAATCAAACGGTCAAACTAGGCAGCGCTGAACAAATATGAATCAGTATTCTGTTACTGTAATGTCTATTTCTCTCCTCAGATGTTTTCAGAATCATCTTGTACAGTGCACCGTTTAGCTGTAAAATGAGAAAGTTGGTGACCCGGCAGCCCTGTTGAAAACAGTCGAGCCAAAACCGAGCACAGCCCACCAACCGGAGTAAACTTTATCATTCTACAGCTAAACAACAAGATGTTTCTGAAAACATTTTATGTGAGAAATAGGCATAACATTAACAGAATATTAGTTCATATTTGATCAGCGCTGCCTAGTTTGATCTGAGTTTGCGAGTTTCGCATGCAGTGATTGACGGCTGCTTTAGAGACTCCTCGTCTCTGATTGGTTGTTTTTCTTTGGGTGGAATCTTGCAAATGCCATTAGGAGCACTAAAAGGAGGCACAGGAACCTGCTTTTTTCACAGATTATCTATCTCGTGTACTACTGTCAGGAATATAGTGACAGTTTGAGCAAATCTGACAAAAAGTTATTTTTTTATAAATGCTACCAACTGTAGCTTTAATGATAAACAACCACTTTATACAGCAGATTTGGCATCAATTTCTTTGTTCTCTACTGGGGCGATTAACAACATTGATTCTCGGTAATATACTTTGGTACAGTAGTGCAATAAAGTATAATCAATAGGGTTGTCAATCCATTAAAATATTTAATTGCAATTAATCGTATGATTGTCCATATTAATCACGATTAATCGCAAATGAATCACACATTTCAGGCAACAACAGCTGTCAGTGTGTCAGTGTGCTGACTTGACTATGACTTGCCCCAAACTGCATGTGATTATCATAAAGTGGGCATGTCTGTAAAGGGGAGTCTCGTGGGTACCCACAGAACCCATTTACATTCACATATCTGGAGGTCAGAGGTCAAAGGGATCCCTTTGAAAATGGCCATGCCAGTTTTTCTTCCCCAAAATGTAGCGTAAGTTTGGAGCGTTATTTAACCTCCTTCCTGACGAGCTAGTATGACATGGTTGGTACCAATGGATTCATTAGGCTTTCTAGTATCTTCACTCTAGCTTTAAAACTGAGCCCGCTACAACCTAAAAATCACAAGTTGCGTTAATGTGTTAAAGAATTTAGTAGTGTTATAACGAATTTGCGTTAAAGCGTTATTATTGCGTTAACTTTGACGGCCTGAATTGTAACGTTAGTTCAGTCAGAAAATACTGACTGCACTAGTTAGGCTAACACTAGCTAAATCACTAGCTAGTAAATGAACCAGCAGCTATAAGTAGCTAAATAACTTTATTTTCCCCCAGTTTTATACATTTTTGTTCACAGAGTCGTAGTTTACAGTAAAGCAAGCAGCTGACTGCATTAATACAAACCAGGAAACTGATAACACACTGAATGACTTATTGCTGTGTCATTGAACAAATTCAAAATATATATATAAATAATTATTTTTCAGCACAGTTTCATGACAATAATGTATCTTCTTGGTTTAACATCATGCTGTTTCATGATTAATTAGATTGAATTTGTTTCAGTTCTAAGCATTAAAGGTGCACTTTGTGACACATACAGACACATGCTCCAAAGAAATACCTCTACTACTGGGTCCTACAGTCTAAAAATAGCAGTTATACAGTTATTCATTTCCATTTTTAAAAATCCACAGGGAGCCACTGGAGGGGGGCTAAAGAGTGTGCTAAGGATGTGGCTCTGGAGACGCAGGTTGCTGACCCCTGATTTAAAGTAAATTCAGGCCGCATTGCACCTTTAAAGCTAATATCAGTCTAAAGAGACGTTTCTCACACATCTGGTGGTACATGAAACCTGCCTTGGCGGAGGTCTGCACTCTCCGAGTGCACTTCTAGCCTGTATCATGTGAAACTGTGCATTTCAAATCTTTTTGTACCACAGTAACTTTGTTATAATTTGGCACATTAAAATTCCACACCCACACTATTATGATCCATCCATGACTTTAAACATAAGTCACATGGTGCCACATAAGTGCCTTGTTTACTGGATGGAGTTTTGGTAACCTGTCAAACTGGCAAATCAGCAGCAGGAGAGTCAAAACAACCTCGATCACAGTACCTGAAACATTAATAAAGCATAATGTAAAGCTCTTCTTCTCTAGTGTTGAACTAAGAACGCATGACATGGATGAATATGAGCACCGGCCCAGATTCAGTTTTGTTCTGCTCAGCGTCCCTTTGCATTATAAACTACCAGCAGCTATCGGATATCATCATCTATCCCCACATCCCCACATCCCCGCATGTTTTGGTGTCTTTTCCTGTAGCGGGTTGAGATAATGATGACATACATAACTTATTCAGTTTCAAGAAGATGCATATTTTCAGGCATGTCTGTGCAAATATTGGCCAAGTTGACAGGATTGTCAACTGTTTGACTATAAACAATACTTCTGTTGTACAAAATGTATTCATGTACGTTTTTTTATTTAGTTTGGGGATAATTTTTCTTGTCTCATTTGGTGGATTTAGAAGTCGATCTCATAAAATAAGTAAATGACTCACCCTGGTCTGTAAATGGCATATCTGTCAAGACCCAGAGCCTCAATCTCTGCTTCCACTTGTCCCTGGAAGAAGAAGAAAATCCATTTCATGTTGACCTTTCAGTGACTGTCGAATGTCATCACGTAATGAGACACAAAGGGAAGCTTTAGTTGAGAAAAAGAAGAAGAAGACCCTCAGTATGTGGCACGCTGCAGAGGATGGAAATAAAGTACCTTGACTTTGAGGTAGAGGAAGTTGCTGTTTTTGTCGGCTCCTCTGGAGGACTCCAGGTGGAACTGTGTGCAGCCTCCTGCCTTGGCGAGCTCTGCTGACTTTAGAACGTAGTCGTGATCGACGCGGATGAATCCTTCCTGAAATGAAAGAGAGCAGTAACAGAAAAACATTATTTTGACATTGAGAGGAGTCTGTCACAGCTTTCCTATCAAATGAGCATTCAAATAATGTTGTGAATTAATTTCCAATAATAAATATATACACACATTTGCATAAAGCAGCATATTTGTCCACTCCCATGTTGATAAGAGGATTAAATAATTGACAAATCTCCCTTTAAGTTACATTTTGAACAGATATAAAATGTGTGATTAATCGCGATCAAATATTTGAGTCGATTGACAGCCCTATATATTATATATTATACCCAGGGTCTGAAATTAGCACCTGCCAAATGGAGGTAAATTGTTGGCAGTGGCGGGTGGAATCATCAGGACACCTGCCACTTGGGCAGGCAGGGAATACGCTAGTGATGGGAATAAAGATTTCACCC
>CAKALG010047554.1:0-2500 GCA_916700815.1 Helicolenus hilgendorfi
CCACCAACTCCAACTCTAACACCGCGATCACTGCCGGGAAAACGAGCAGCGTAAAAGACAGGGGGAGGCAAACGGGGAAGGACGGAAGGAGGGCTGAGGAACTGGAGGAAAGTGTTGTGTAGGGGGTTGTGGAATGTAATAAAAGAAAAAGCTAAGAGGGATAAAGAGGCAGTTTGAATGGGATCTTGATTTGAGGTGGAGTCATGGGAGATATTGAGGGAGCAGGACAGGGGAGATGAAGTGATTGCACATGAAGAGGCGAAGGTTGTGGTGAAGGGAGAAGAGTAAAATTGACTCGAGTCTCACTTGTGCAGCTCCTTGATTTGCCCTGGGAGAAGTCAAAAAAAGAGTGTACCTGGAAGTCAGGTGAAGATTATTAAGAGGCTCTTTATCGCTGATCTGAAGAGTGATGGGCGGGAAAACGAGTGGGGGGTGAAGGGAGAGAGAGATGTGACAGGAAAGAGTGGGAGAAACATGACGGCTGAGCGTTTTAAAATGGTCTTTAAATCTTAAAGGCTGAGCTCGTGCTGTATCATTAAAAATTAAGCGATACAAGATAGAAAAGAAAAGCAGCAACACAATAACAAAACTCGGAGAAATCTCGACAAAGAGAGTGACAGTTGTGAGAACAGACAATGTGAGTGATATATATAGTCACAGAGGGAGAGACATAATCAAACGGGGGAACACATCAATAGAGCAGCAGAACAAAGGTTACATGGCAGAGACAGAGATGGCGTGGATCTCAGTAAAGCCCGTACACTAATAGAACCACACTCCCGCTAACACTCCAGCTCTCCTGGGACCACACGACATCACGAGGGTTTACACTGGATCAACAACAACACAGACGGTCATATTGGAGAAGCGCTTTTCTTTGACAAAATTACAGGAGAAAAAGACTTGGGACGGCGTTGTCCTGCTTTGTTATGCTGTTTTTTTTGACTCCGACACTTTGAAACTCTTTTCCAAAACACAATGAATGTGACTTTTATGTGTCCTCTGTTGGCGAGACAATGATTTTTGGCTTGCCGTGCCTGCGGATTATGGGAGCATAAATACAGAGCCGGGCGCATTGGACATGATCAATCGATACCGGCTGGAAAGACCAGAGCGCAGCACAGACATTATTAAAAGAAAGACATTGGGATTACAATGGAGTCGATATGGATTACAAAGTGGAGGAGACGGGGGGAACGTGTGCGGTTCTGTAAGACGAGATCATACTGGATGTCGGATGATAACGGACCAAACTCATGAACAATGCTAATAGATGCATAAGTATGCATGCATTGACGGATCAGGGACAGGATGTGTGTACGTGTGCCTGTGTGTTGTTAGTGTGCGCACATGTATATGAATGTTTGTGAGGGGCAATCCAGTCAACCATTTGTGTTTAACAAGGTTTATCGCTTTCTGGACATGCTGTAAACAGAAGAAATGGAACAAATTTGAGATTAGCGGCGTGACGGAAGAGCGAAATGTTTAAGTACATTTGCACCAGAGTAAATGAGTATTTCCAGCGATGTAGCATGGTCAGAAAGCGGCAAACGGTGAGGGGGAATTTCAAAATCATTTTTTGTGTGACTTCAGACTCCTTTGTGCCACATGGATTCACTTTAAATCCAAACAGTGAATGTTTTCAGAAAGGAAGCAGATTAAAAAAAAACACCGTGGAAGCCACTAACCATATAAACTCTTCTTCAAGACTTTGTAAAACGGGACGACTGATCCAACGGCACAGACCACAGAGACTCTTAGAAACGTCCGACCGAAGAGAAAAAAACTAAAAGAGTAAAAAAACTTGAAAATACAAATATATATAGTATATATATAAAATGATGTTACTTGTCGCACCATGTGTTTCTGTTTTTCAAAAGTTTTCTGGGGAATGATGTTAGGATCAAATACAAAATATAAAAATGTGTGATTTTTTTGGTTTTAGACAAAAGAATCTTCATGATTAGAACAAAAAAAAAAAATGTTGATTATAACGGGGCAGAAAATGTCAAAAACCGATATCGAAGAAGCACACACAGCACAAAACACACAAACTGGCAAGCACACACACACACACGCACAAACAAACAAACAGATGCCTATAAAACAGAGCCAACTACATTAATAATAATAATAATAATGACTTTTAACCATTACTGTTGTTTCCTTTCTGTTTTTATTTCATTTTGCCAAAGTCAATATTGTTCTCTGGACTTGATATAAATAATAAAAATGACATGTATGGAACAGAAATGGACTTATTCACACAAGGGAGTACGTTGGGTGTCAGGTTTGCGTGCATATGTGTACTTTACATGCGTTTTGCACAAAAGCAGACACTGTGTGTGTGAAAAGAATTAACAGTATGACATAGTTTGTCTGTGTCGTCAGTGGTGGAAGAAGTAAAAAACAATAATACCACACTCTGAAATACTCTGTTACAAGTTAAAGTCCTGCGTTCAAAATTCCACTTGAGTAAAAGTACTTAAGTATTACAAAG
>CAKALG010047554.1:7500-28973 GCA_916700815.1 Helicolenus hilgendorfi
GACAGAGTGAGATGGTTATTGTTAAATCGACAGCAGCAAAGTATGTACAAAACTAAAGATCTGTTTTAATTTGAGAGGCTAATAAAACATTTCCCTTCCCCTTTAGTAAGATATAACTTTTGAGTATGAAGCTACTTCACATCTGACCTTCTGTTCTACAACAGACTCCGGATAATACATGACGCTTCTTTTACCATATGTGCATGTCATCTGGCTGTGAGCACACTACAGCTGTGCCGCTGTCACTTTAAATTTACTGTAAAGCCTTTCTGCCATGTTCCTGAATTCCAGAGATTACATTTTCAGATATCGCTTGTCCCCGTTTGAGCTAATAAACCATCATTCACCTCGTTTGTCGAATATTCTAAATAATGACGTTAATGGTGCCATTATGACAGGATAATTCAAATTAAATACTTATCTTTAACATACAGAATCCATCTGGACACTAATTGCTGTTTCTGTCTTGTTTCTTTTTTCTGTTTTCAGTTATGGTTAACTAGCTGTCAGGTGACACGAGGCTTAAATGATGACTAGAGATTGTCAGGAGAGCTAATGATGAAGGCTGATGACAATGTCAGTGTATGCGTGAAATTACCTTCAATAACTCATAGCAACATTTTTCCTGCATGGTTCAGAGCAGCGGAAGTAAAGACATACAAGAGCTGCTTCTCCCTCCTCAACACCACTTCATCATATGCTGTCAGTAACTCTTGAACTCGACGTTGTCAGAACTCCTCAATAACTCAGCATAGCATGGAGAAGATGAGAGAGAGAGAGAGAGAGTCGGTGAGGGAGGATTGGAAGATGAGGAGATAGAAGTAGAGAGATAGCAGAAGAGAGGTAGAGGAAAAGATTGATTGGATATAGAAGAGCAAAGAGGAGGAGAGAGACGGGAGTAGCTGCAAAGGGGGAGATCGATGGAGGAAGTGAGGAAGAGAGCTGGAGTACTAGGACAGCTAAAGAGAGGGAAATGATCATTTGCCTTATCTAAATCAGGCTGTTCTTGTACACCGTTTGTAGCTATACCTACGAAATGCACAGTAATTCGCACATATCCCACAAAATCAATTTGTATATAATCTACGTAATCGTGAACCAGGAAGTATAAAGAACGACAAACAGCACGTAGAGCGGAGGTCGCAGTGGATGGGTGGGTATAAAAACACCTGAATTTCACCCAGGAAACCGCTGTTCGTACCCCGTGTGAAACCAGAGGCCAACGTTGAGTTATTTGTCACATAACTTCCGTACTTAAGTTACGCCAAGTCTGGAGTTATTTTAATCTAAACCTCAATCTTTTCATAAACATAACTAAGAAGTTTTGTTGCCTAAACCTAACCAAGTCGATCTTTTCCTAAACCTAACTAAGTAGTTTTGTTGGGTTAACCTAACCAAGTCGATCTTTTCCTAAACCTAACTAAGTAGTTTTGTTGCCTAAACCTAACTAAGTCGATCTTTTCCTAAACCTAACTAAGTAGTTTTGTTGGGTTAACCTAACCAAGTCGATCTTTTCCTAAACCTAACTAAGTAGTTTTGTTGGCTTAACCTAACCAAGTCGATCTTTTCCTAAACTAAACTAAGTAGTTTTGTTGCCTAAACCTAAGTTGTTTTCTTTGAAGTTTATTTTGAAAAGACTGTATGCATGTAAGAGCGTAAATTGACACGCGTTGCTACATATCCGTAGGAAAAAGCATGAAAAATGAGGAAGAACTTTTCGTAAGATATCATACGAACCGGTGTATGAGGATATGTTGTAAATACATGATACAGAGAACCAGCTTCTAATCTTGATCTACTTTTTTGTTTTGGGTTCCTTGAACAGCTGACAGACACTGGACAGGAAGCAAGCATCCAATCTGTGTAAAAGTGATACCCTCAATTTTAGGGTTTATTGGTGAATGTGCTGAATTTTGATAAACACCAGCACCAGTGCTACCACAGACACCAACAGCCTCAGCTATAGTGATTTTAATTACGCCAAGGTGGCAGAGTTAATTCGATAATGACACGCTACGCAGAGCACCTTTAAAAGGAACAGATGTGAGGGGAAATGGGAGAAAAATAAAGATGACAAAGAGGGAAGACAAAGGAGGGGAAACAATGCTCAAACTGAGCCTTCTGCGAGGCTTTACCTTAACGCATCATTTCCTCTCTCTACTTTCCTTTTACCGTTTCTCCACCGTCTTAATTTAGCTTTCTATCTAATTTGCTCTCTCCTTCACTTCCACCGACTTCTCATTCAATCCTTTTGTTAGCTGCCTTCGCTCCTAATCTCCACCTCTCCCTGACCTCCCCGCTGCTCCTTTGCTCGCATCTCTCTCTTTGTTTTGCCAGTTCGCTCTAACCATCTTTCACTCTTTTTATTCTGCTCTCCTGACTGTAAGAATCTTTGTCTCTCTGTATCATCCGCCCCATGATGAAGAATATCAACCTTCTTCTCTTTCTCCTTGAATCATTTCCTTTTTCTCTCTAATTGTAATGTCTCTTAACGTCACTCCCACTCTTGGTCACCATATTAGCACTACTCCACCTACCCACTCATACACTTTAATATTAAAACTCCTCTCTACACTTTCATGGTTTCACCCAAATACACTTTGGCATTTCATCTTTGCCCATCTGACCTTGTCCCTCTCCATTTCATTCTTTTGGTTCATTTCCTCCCCACTTTTGCCTCTACATAAATTCCCCTTTCATTTCCCTTGCTGCATTTAAAAAAGTTTTTGCACCGAGTCTTGCTATTTGGTTTGACTACGTCCATGAGTGCATGCGTGTAATGGGCAGATCTAAGTGGGGGCTTTTTTTAGTGAATTAGTGCACATTCACTTCAAGATTACAAAGCTTCAAAATGCAAAAAATTGGATTTTAATGAAAGAATCCTAATGTAGAAACCTAATGCAGGTGGGTTTTTTTCAACTCCATGCTGAAAAACAAGCTCTTTTCCACTCAGCAGCTCTCTCCTTCACCTTCACACATATTTTTCTCTCTTCAGCCCACTCCTCATTCAGCCGCTAAGTAACAGAACAGTTTGTTGAGAAACAATCATTATCTCCCTTCCTTTCAGTGACTATCATCCCTCCTTATCCTCTCTAGTTCTCTACCTGCATGTCCACTCAAAATATTATTCAAGTTAGCTTGCCAGCAAAAAAACCCCACCACCGACAACAACAAAATTGCAACATCCAGTTGACTTTTGTACCATGCCCTGCACCATTATGAGTGCACATGTTTCTTTTTTCCCCCAGTAGGAGCAGAAGCCCTCGGGCACTATTAGTGTCACCTTACCCTTCCAACCTACAGTAGCTATTGAGCTGCACGAGGAATGGGACCCCCTGACCATGGCGGTGTCAGTAAGCGTTTTACCAATTGAGCTACATGAGGTGATCCGTTTATCTCACAGCTGAATGGACAGGCGCAGTGGGAGCTGTAGAGTCTACCACTCAAAGAGTAGAAATTGTATTTCTTAGAGGGAAGTGGGTGGTTGCAAAACGTCGGGCCTCATCGCATTGCCTGCAGTCAATTTAAGATCAAGATTTCCATTAGTACAAACAAAATAATGTTTAATTCATCAAATATAGTTTTGTCTTTTTTTGTACAATTTCAACCCCATGAGACCGTGAAGTTGTTTTTCAGAGGTTGTAGCGGGTTCAGTTTTAGAGCTAGAGTGAAGCTACAGATATCATATGAAACTAGAAAGCCTAATGAATCCATTGGTAACTATATCAGGCAAGCTTGTGGGGAAGGAGGCAAAACTCGCATAGCCATTTTCAAAGGGGTCCCTTGACCTCTGACCTCAAGATATGTGAATAAAAATGAGTTCTATGGGTACCCACGAGTCTCCTCTTTACAGACATGCCCAGATTCATCAAGGTCTTGGTGTCTTAACGTGGTATTTTAGAGTGATTATTGATCATTTTTATCAAATCTCGAGTGGTAAAAGATTGTTAAATTTAGCACCAAATAATAGTGTAACAACTGGTATTAACCCAAACATTGCTGCAACCGCTTATGAGACATAAGTGAGCATGGGAAGAGCCATCATTTACTTCCATCAAAATGTTCTAAGCCCTTATACACTTTCAATTTATTTCAATTAGATATATTAATTCATGTTTATTTCTGATTAATGACTAGAACAATGAGTGTCAAACACAGTGCTGAGCTGCATCTCAAATTAATCTCCCAGCTTTCAGATGATGTACACCACTTCTATGGGACATATGCTGTTGACCTGCTATGTCCCCCTAAAGACCCTCTGTACCCCCCTAAAACAGACAAAAACGGGTCTATTGTGGGTCTCAGATGGTTAATGACCAGATTTAAGGGAAAATAAGAAAGCATATTGATCCATTTTCCTACACAGTGTGTGTTTTAAATCTCAGTTGCATCACTACAGAGGTACTTGCATCTTGCCAGTAGTCTCACTCTGTGATACGCTGGCCTCTCTCGGCCACTTTCAACCTCTCTCCATCTCTCCGTTTATCCAATTTCTGTCCCTTTCCCCGTTTGGCTCCTTCGGTACTCGCTCTCGATGGTCCTATGATTGTTTGCAGTTGTTTCCTCTCACTCTCTCCCTCGATCTCTTTCACCTCTGCCAACTTCCCTCGTTTAACTCGTGTCTTCTGCTGCAACTAGGGGAGCGCATCACTCCGCTGACAGCTTCTCTTACAAAGTTTCGGCTTCCCCGCGATGTCTCGTCTGTTCACCCCTCCACCTCTCCATCACTCCTATTCCTTCCGTTCTCCCTATTTCCTTTCAGTGAGCTCTATTTTGTCTCCCCAAACCTATTCTAGTCCTGGCATCTCTTCTTTTTCTCATATTTTGTCCCACATGTGAATTCGCCTTTTCCCTCCCTGTTCTTATTTCACCGCAGGGCCTCTCCCGCTCCTCACTGCCTCTCTCAACTTCCCCGCCCACTGCCCATCTCTTCTTCACTTTTCCCCTCGGAAAAAAAAGGAATGAAACCGGGAGCTCCCTGCCCTCTTTTCATCATTTTTCACTCCTCATTCTCTCCTTCTGTCCCTCCATGTGGCGATGCTACCACCTACTCCTCCGACTCATCATCCCCGCGGGCTCCCTTCAGACTCTTGATCAGAGGGAGGGAGTGACATTTTGTAACTCTTCTCATCTTGAGACGTTCTGTGGATTTTTTTCCGAGAGGGTGACGGTTGGAGATCTTGGTGTGTGTGTGTGTGTGTGTGTGTGTGTGTGTGTGAGACGGTGGCAGAGAATAAGAGACAGATACAGTGGGGTGTCATCTATCAGGCTTTCAGCCTGTTTTCTAGAGAGCAAGTAACAAGAATAAGGAGCGAGAAAGGAGGAAACGGTAGAGAGAGACGAAGATCTAGTAGAAAAGAAAGAGAAAAATCATCAATAAATGCCTGCCTTATACCCTCAGCATTACTGTTGTTTATCTCTTGCTTGCTAAATGACTGCTACAAACATGCATCCTTACTCCGAGCTCTGCTAATAAACACAATTCTATACAAACAGCTTACATTTGCCTTTTGTGGCTCTTCAATTAGGGAGGCTAAAACCCCACAAATCCACTCCCATCTCTGAGCCAACACCATTTACCATCACTAAAAACCTAAGGGAGTTGTATGTAAATCTCTCAAATACCTACAACCAATTAGTTATACTAACAGCCACACCAATGTTTCAACAAATCTCAATGCTACCGTACTTCCTTTCTGTCCTTGTGGAGGAAACAGATCATTGTCATACTCCATAATTCCGATGAAAAATATACAAAAGAGAATATGATCCAGCTGTTGGTCGTGCAGTATTACTTTGCCCCTGGCTCTGCTGCTTATGATTCAAAACATTACATTGCCTCAGGAAGACCTGTGTTGGGTTGAAACATGGTAAATAAAAGTTTAGGGAGCTCTGATTCCAGTGTCGGTATTTTTATGTTGTCTGCTGAATGCTATTTTTGTTGTTTTTTTGGTATCCAGCACTTATCGCAATCAGGTTTTGTGGATGTGTACATGACTATTGGAGCCAAATGTATTTAAAGATCCCAAATGGTGGGTTGTTTTTTAGTGCAAACTAGGCTGTAATCTCCAGGTCTGAAAAGTGAAGCCTATGCGTAAGTGACCTGCATTTTCTCTAGTAGCAGGGGGCGACTCCTCTGGTTGAAAAAATAAGTCTGATTATATAGAAGTCTCTGAGAAAATGAGCCTACTTCTCACTTGATTTATTACCTCAGTAAACATTGTAAACATGAGTTTATGGTTTCAATCGCTAGTTTCAAGTCTTCTTCAATACAGCATGATGTTCATTTAGTAAATTATGGTCCCATTTAGAGTCAAATAGACCATAGAGCAAGGGATGCTTTAGGGCGTAGTTACCTTGTGATTGACGGGTCGCTACCACAACGTTGTCCGGTCTGGGTGTTGTCTGTGTTTTGTCTTAAAACGATGATTGAATTGTAACATTTTGGTTGCCTAAAAATGTCTTATTCAGCGTTCGGTTGTATTTAGCTCTACCCTCTCGTGTCACTTCTGGCTTCAAAAGACCAAGATGGCGATGGCCAAAATTCCAAACTCAAGGGTTTAAAAACGGTAGTCCATAAACCAATGGTTGACATCACGGTAACTACGTCCACTTCTTATATACAGTCTATGGTACAAACCAAAAAATTGAGGCAGTCAAAAATGTTTGTTTAGGCAGCTGGCAACAATTAGATCTAAAGTAAAAGCCAACTTCCATTTGAATCTGCAAGTAGAAGGACTAATTTAATAACATAAGACTTCTGTATTGTACTCTGGAAAACAAACTATACAAGAAGACATTCAACAGCAAAGTGGCTTTGCAGATGTTTGGGCAAAACTTGTCATAAAAAGCAAATCCTTTTTTCCTCCAAAAGAAAAAAACAAAAGTAAAAATAAGAGTCTTACCGACTGTCATTCACGTCTCTCGAGGTGAGGGCTGTATATACAATATCTGTAGCTATGTGGGTTGCATATTGTCATCTGTTGCATCTCAAGCCACAGCTTAGCTTGTGGCTGTTTAAGATCAAAGTGCTGTCAAACATCCTCAGCATTGAGACTACACAGGGAACAGTGAAGCTTTAACAATGTCCCATTGCTTGCCGGCACCAGCACAAAGATGCTGAAGAAAATGTATTACTTTTACTTCTATGAAAATTTCAGAGTTTGACTGCAACACAGAGATGTCAGACCTTGGCACATTGCTCGGCGCTGATCATAGCGCTCTTTTCAAAGATGCACACCAACACTTGCTACAATAAAACCATTTGTGAGGGGAAAATATTGCTCAACTTGGAACTTGTAGAGTTCAGTGAAACAAATGATGAGGTCTCCTGCTTTCATTGCACCAAAAAACATATGCCAAATGTTGGTTTAAGCTTCCGCAACTCAAAACAATTCTATGAAAATGTGAACAATAATAATACCACTGAGAGGAAATCACCAAACGTATCCATTTTGCTCCAGTGAAAACCTGCTTATTTAAAAAAAAGATTGCATTTTAGGAAGTCAGTGCACTCCAAGGATTTTTAAAAACAATTTTCAGATCACTGGATTTTAGAGAAAGTGGCAGCAACCTCCCACTATGACTCAGCTCAAGTCACTGGATGAAGAAATAATGAATGATAAAGTAATTTTGCAGTGGTCTCAAGCGTTCTTAGTTGTTATGTACGGACTAGTTCGCGTGTGATAAATACACCCAGCGTTTAAGGTCAGTCACCTACACGAGCAATACCTGATTAATCTCCCAAATCTATGCACGGTTCAATAAAAGGTGAGGTTTAATCAGTGTCCTCTTGTGTGCCACCGCTTGTGCAAGATGTGAATAATGAAATATTTATTCTGTGATTGAAAATAGATGTCACAGCGTGCTCCAATCTGCGGAGTGGGTAACAGCGACAACACAATGCGTCACCTCCGCTTGAAAGATGCTCACACTTTGAGGAAAGACTTCTCTTGCTAGTGATTTTATTTTTAATTTTAGCACAAGACAGCTGGTGGAATATTTACCCAAAACAGTCATAGATTTCAAATGGGTGTCTCTGGAGGGAATCATACCCTTAAACACAGCAGTGTTTGCGCTACCTGAGGAACAACAAATAAAAACAAGGTGGGATTAAAAAAAAAAAAAAACTCCGCCTCGGTTGCTTTGCATTTTCATAAAAAGGCAGCAACATATGCCTCTGCCGCCTACACACACACTCCAGTCAAGAGTTGCGCTTGTTAGTAAAGCATGAGCCTTTCGCTGAAAGTAAAATAAGCG
The DNA here is from genome assembly GCA_916700815.1 of Helicolenus hilgendorfi. NCBI lineage: Eukaryota > Metazoa > Chordata > Actinopteri > Perciformes > Sebastidae > Helicolenus > Helicolenus hilgendorfi. The sequence continues at coordinate 15,760 of CAKALG010047554.1, forward strand.
AGGTTCATCCCTAGCGTGTCACACGCCTGCTGGTCTACTGCTAGTAATCCCATAATTAATAGTGCAGTGCACAAACTTCAGTGAACCGCGGGTCAATAAACATCTGCAGGGCGTTTCACTCTACTAAAGGACAGCAACGAGGTCCACGCACACACTTCACCTTCGTAACCTTGCGAGCGCTGCTGCACGCCCACAAAGCCGTTGACCTTGTCCCTTCTGTGTACTTGGGGTTTGCTCCTGCCGGATTTGAGCACCGGCGTTATTGAGTTATGTTGAATATAATTGAACCTTCCAACCACACAGATGGCCGCTCGAAGGCTCCGGAGCTGATGTGCTGCGGCGGCGTGCAATCATTCAGAAAACTGTATATGCATACACTCATATAGATGCACAGCAAACACAAATGAAGAGGTGCAACATGCAAACGTGCGATGTTAGCTTACGTCAGCCACACACGAGGCGGTGAAAGGTCAGCCAAGCTCAGCCTCCCACTCCTCTGGACCCCCACACAAACATGGATGTTTATGGGCATGGCAACCAAAGCAAAGCTTAGTGGCTAAAGAAACACAGTCCTAATTTATAGACTTGATAACAAAAGTAATGAAATGAACGAAATTGATTGGTACCAAACATGTCATGTTAGCTTGTCGGGAAGAAAGCTAAATAACACTCTACAGTTACTCTCCAAAGTTACATTAAATTTTGGCGGGGAAAAACTGGCATGGCCATTTTCAAAGGGGTCCCTTGACCTCTGACCTCAAGATATGTGAATGAAAACAGAGTGAAAACTGTATCTTATCAGAGAAAACAGATGTTGACAAAGTGCATAATTTGCAGTTGAAAAAAGGTAATAAATGCAATATATCACACTATATGTTATTGGAGTAAATACTGCATATTGCAAAATGTTTAAAATCGCAATAAGATCCTATTGCGTGGGGCCTCTGGAGATTCCCACCTCTAACTAGAGACTATCTTGCGACGGGATCACACCAGCTGTGACGCCACATCGGGCTAAGGGTGTAAGGTGTCCCATTCCCATTCCATACTATTGCGCCCTTGGATGGTTGTGAAGCTATCGCGGTGACAAAATCTGTCCAAAACAGACAGACTGACATATAAACACCTGGCAAAGTACTCAAAACCGCCTCTGTGGTAGTCCCCGCTACAGTAGGTGTCTCCAGGACCACATGATGCCATGATGACTCACACACAGACTCACAAGGTGAAAACAATACCTGCCACAAGCTGTCGTAGCTGGTAATCAAGAAACAGAATAATGCTGAGATTGAGAAACAAGCCGAGGAAAAGAAACAAAAAAGAACAAAAGAAAAATAAATAATACTTGAAAAGCCAGTGAATGACAGGACAATAAAATAAGAACAGGAGTAAAAAAAGAACAAAAAAAAAACAGGGTGACAGTTAAATTGCACAACCCTATTATCTGCATGCACACAGTCCCCATTATGGTGGTTCAAGTGTATTTTAAATAGAATAAAATCCCAATAGTATTGGCAACTTAGTGCTGCTGCACACCACCCAAATATCGCCGCTTGACCAATTTCATTACACAGTCCAGCACTTTACTGGGATGCTCATTGTAGTCTCAAAAGTCCTGACTGAGCATAATTTTCCCCTTAAAGAGCCCCAAAGGAACGAACAAAAAGAGAACATTTGTACAGCGGACCTTTAACCGTGTCCTCTAAAACCTTACAGACCACACTGCTGCTGCTTCCGTCCCCAAAATTATTCTGTCTGGCGCTTTCCAACTGTTAGACATATTACAATGTGTCAGTGCAGGCATACAATTACTGCTATGTGCCAATTTTAAAATGCATGCCAAACAATGGCTGCCAGTTGAATCTCTCCAACTGTAAAGCCGGGCACTCAATCAATATTGTGATGTAAGATTCAATATCAGCTGGGATTTGGTCATTGTAATACTGAGCTATATCTAGAGAGAGATTAGATAAGATTACCAACCTCTAGACAACATAGATAGAAACATTAGCACTAATTACACTGCACAAATGTGCCTTTAAATAATTAGACCTCTGAACAAAAACTGAGCTTCTACAGGAAGTCTTCTTTATGGCAGTGAACCCTTTTATAACCACTTGCATCTGAGAATGAAATGCCACAATAACTGGATTTACGGTTGTTACAGCTGGAACCTTGAGTGAAGAAGAAAGCAAGAATATGGTCTGATAAGTACTCTTTCACCTTTTATCCTACATCTGGACATCTTCATAGTAAAAAGCCCAAATGCCAAACTTAGCGCTGGATTTGAAAGGTACAATTGAAAGTCATCAGACAGTTGTGAAAAAAAGGTACAGTGGTGACATTAAAGGTGCAGTGTGTAGGATTTGGTGGCATCTAGCGGTGAGGTTGCAGATTGCAACCAAATTTCTCCTGTGTGTCAAGCACGTAGGATATCTATGGTGGCCAACGCGGAAACGCGAAACATACTCTCTAGACAGTGTTTGGTTTTTCCGTTCTGGGCTACTGTAGAAACATGCCGGCCAAATCCCTGAAGAGGACTCGCTCCGTATGTAGATATAAACGGCTCATTCTAAGATAACGAAAACACAACGATTCATATTTTCAGGTGATTATACGCTATAAAAATCATACTTATTAAAACCCCTTAACACTCCGACGGCGGGCCCGGCCGCTATTCTGTCTATCAGGTTGTTGTTGTTTTCAAGCTACAGTGAATATACTGATATAATATGAAACTACAAAGCATAAGGAATACATTGGTACAAACCATGTCATGCTAGCTTCTTGGGAAGAAAGCTCAGTCCCTTGACCTCTGACCTCAGAAATGGCTTTTTCTATGGTGTTTCTCAAGGTCTTGGTGTCTTAATGTGGTATTTTGGAGGGATTATTGATAATTGTTTATCAGTTCTTGAGTGGTAAAAAAAATGTTAAATTTAGCACAAATCTTTGTCACAAATGGTATCAACCCGAAAATTGCTGCAACAGTTTATGAGACATAATAAAGCATAGAAATGGCCATCACAAACTTATATCATCGTGTTCTAGGCTCTTATACACAATTCATTTTAGTTTAATTTATTAATTGATTTTTATTTCTTATTACTGACTAGAGCAACTTGACACACAGTGCTGCATCTCAAATTAATCTTCAGGTTCCCAACTTTCAGATGAACTACACCACTTCTATGTGACATCTACTATTGACCTGTTATCTACCCATGGACATCCCCTGTCCCCAACCCAACCCCCCCAACCCAAAAAAAAGAGGGCAGAATGGTAAGAGGTTAATATTATAGAAGAGAAAGTTTGATTTGTTTTACTCAAAAACCACAGTGTCATCAATAAAACAAGATCATTAAATGGACCTAAATCTGGTCCTAGTATCCCATATCACTCCTACATGAAATGTGATTCCTGCTGCTCCAGAGGAGAGAAATGCAGAAACTAAGATAGCAGAGAGAGACTGGATTAGAATCAAACAAGAAGAAGAAGTAGAAGAGAGAGAAGAAAGGAACAGCAGGTTACAAAAAGTCAAGGTTGCAGTTAACACTCACTTCCAGTCCTCATCCTCATTGTCCTTATCCTCGCTCTCTTGAGTTGAAAGCATTTGTTTTCTCTGCAGCAGCACTGAGCATTAAGCTCAAATTCATCATCTACTTAAAACGAGACAAATCCCCTTATTCTCTCACAACAAAACACACTCTTGCGCGTGCACACAAAGACGTGGAAACACACACCTTATTACTTCAATCTTTTTCAGAATAAAAAGTCTGGGTTCTCTAAACAACCCGCCCTCGCTCTGCTATCGATCTGAACGCTGTTTATGCATCCTCTCTTTCCCTCCCGCTGTCTTTCTCTCAGCCCCTCCCTTGCTCCAATTTCTTCAATAGCAGGAGCCACATTACAGAATGAAATGCAAACTGCCAATCCTATCTTATCACAGCAAAACACAGATAAGAAAATGCCACTTCGCCTTTAGAGTGTCTTATCCTAAATCCATCTTACCACCAGGGCTTATCTGGGTTTTTTTGTGGACTGTCATCAAACGTCTGAACACAACAAACAGTTATTCTACTTTTTTTTCTTTTTTAATGTTTGCACTGAGAGCTGGCTGAGAAATGGGAGTCTGCACCTGATTCGGTTTTAATTGACAATTAATGAATCCAGACATTAGCTGATCCAAACACCTGGCAAAGGGCGAGACATAATTAAAGTCATTAGAATTAGAAAAGGGACTTTTGTTCTCAATCAGCCGTTAAAGCGGCTAAAACAGAAGGCACTCTACCAAAGTAATTTCTCTATTTCCCTTCATCCATCCCATTCTTTTAGCACTTTTAAATATGTTGCCAACCGTCTTAATAGCTCCTTGTCCCTTGTTTTCCTCCACCTTTTCAACACATTGTCATGATGTTGTTTTCTCTTCCCTAATACTAAATTCTCTTCATTAACCTTCATTCTTTTTTTCTTAACAGATTTCTTGAACAGCTATCCAAGTAGCACAAACCTGAAACAATTCATAACGCTTTGGACATCGTATTTGTTTCTAATGCTGTGCTTTTCATGTCCAAAATAGTATCCTGCCGCTCAGTATGAGACTATGGTTTGTCTACTTTGTCTTGAACACCAGAATAGTGTGCCTCTCATTGCTTCTATCAGTCTATCTGAGTGGAAATGCCTTGTTTGATTTGTGGAAATAGCAAAGAGCCCATTGCAAACTCAATCAACAGATGAGCATTTTTTTCTGAAGTGTCTGGCAAAGAAATCTTTCATTATTCCGGCAGAAAAATTGATTCCTGATGAATATATCAAACTATTTGTTTCCCAAACTGCCAAACGTCTGAATCTATTCCTGCTTGGTCAAATACTTGAAGTCCAGACTCACGGTGATTTAATGAGATCATATCAATCCATTTCAATTATATTTTTTCCATTTTGCTGACAGGAGAGCAAAGTACTTATCCAATTATCTCGGTGAGGATGATTTAGGTGTTTTGACAGCTTCATGACAGCTCTGGCGAAAAAAAAAAGATACCGCAGACCATTTTCGGGAACATTTTCCATTTCATATTTTAGGTATTTACGTGACGCTCTTATCCAGAGCCACTTAGAGCGGAGGAAGTGGTAGAATAAGCTTCAGTTCCTCGATCACCACCGCCACTAGAAAAAAAGGTTTCTGAGGTAGAAGGGAGACATTTTTAAAAAGTTAAGAGCAAATTAGAGTGAGCTGAGGTGGAAGACGTGGAGAGGGAATATGGTTCGGCGTAGAGAAGGTGATTTGAGGTAATTCTTGAAGGAATGGGTTTTCAGCTTATAACTGAGGATGGGGGTATGACTCGGCCTTTTTGACCAGTCATTCCACTTTTTATGCTGATTCATTGTGCCCCAAAGGCCTCCGGTGTGTAAAAACCCCTGAAATTCATAATTGTAAATAATCCCGTGCCAAACCCTGTGCTACAGTGTCACATTTCCTTTAACATAGTGTATTCCTCCAAGGCCCCAGGAAGCAGCGAACTTTTCAGCAAATAAGTTCTTTGATCAAGGGGCTGCTGTGTGAAAAGCAGACTGGTACTTGTTTCCTCCACTCAAAGCAGCAAACTTGCACAGCAGGCAGCATAAAAAACACTGTATACTGGAGAATATATTACTGTAGATATTGATTCTTTTCCAAAAGGACTGATGTTATCGGTGACCCCTTAAAAACCCTTTAATGTCCTCTCTAAAAAAAAAAGCAATGGGTTTTGTTCTTTTTTACATTTTTTATTTCCTTGGGGCTTTTATTTAAATAGACTCCATTTTTTTTTATATAAGCTTTACCAAATGTTGCTTCATGGTAAAAGAAAAATACAAACCATGTACTTTTATTATGCTAGTAATATGATAGTATACCAACATATGTCAATTTGTTACCATGGAATTAGTAGTATTACCAGTACTAGTATTCTTTCCTTGTATTTATTCTTGATATTTGCCATATTTATGGTAGGCTACTTTAAAGCATCTCAGAAATGGCGAAAAATAATATATACATATAATATATAATAATGGGATAACATTAAATATATGATATTAACAAATTATATTAACAACAACAAAAAAAAATTTCATAAATTTTGTACATTTATTATCTTAGCGTTACTTTTATCAGTATAGGACAATCCAACTGTTTGGTAGAGCATGGAACAACATTAAATTATCATATAAACAATAATTAATGATCACAAGTTTTTTTTTATTTCGTAGCAAATAGTCAATTTTAATTACATCCTTAGCTTCACCATAAAAGGACAACTGAATTGTTGGTAGAGCATGTTTTTAGAAAATTATTTGATCCTCATTACACTTTTTATTTTAGTATCATGTTCAGTAAGACCTGTGAAACTGAAAATATGCCTACCTCAGTAAGATATAGTGATTCAAAATGTGCTCCACTGAACAGTCTGGCAGAACATTAACGGGCTAATCAGGCCAAATTATCAACTTGTGCACAAGAAATGTTGAAATTAAACTGTCAACTTTGCAATATCTCATTGCAGAATTGTAGAGAAAATTCGTGACAGACAACATGACATCTGGTGAGTTCCTACTCGCTGTCCTGAAGTCAAACTTTGCATAATCAGCATGAATATGGTCTAAAAACAGCACATTCATCAGCATTTTCTTTGTCCCATCCGACACTTTTAGACTGTAAGCTCAATGAATAATGCAGCCTCAAGGGGCCGCAAGCAGAGCTTTAGAGTTTTTTAGTCTTGCTTTTTTTTTTCTTTCCCTCTCTCCATATCGATCTAACGGTCTAGACTTTGTGATGAAATACCACTCTGAAAGGCTTTGTCCAAGACAGCTGTAAACATGTCACCTCGGCCGGCCTTCTGGCTCTGTAGGGCTTCAACAAGGCCTTTGTAAATGTCTAAACTGGAGGGCTGTTACGACCAAAGGCTCGTTTTTACAGCCAAAATGAACATCACACACTACTTTGGCTCAGAAATGACAGTCAAGTGTACCTCAACTTCACTGTCCCCTTTTCCCATCTAACCAGTTTACAATTGTAGAGGCTGGGCCACACTATAATTCTACCAAAGTGTGTGCATACATGCTTGTGAATAGTACTATGGCACTTAGCACTGTTGGGAGTAGAAAGAAGAAGAGCAAGCAGAAGAGAGAAGGATGTGTTTGGAGAGGCAAGTGAGATTTAAAAAGAACGTATTGGCGAACTGTGCTGAAGATTTAGCAAAGCACCATTTAGCCTCACGAGCAAAAACAGACACTTCCAGATCAAGGCTGAAAGAGTACGGGCTTGTAATGGAATTTTTTTTTATTAGGGAGAACACAGAGAGCAGGTTTACCTCAGGCTCAGTCTGGGAAAAAAACTTTAACATTAAAACTGTCAGTGCTACTGGGTTGCCAGATGTTGCAACAGAAACAAGCAAACCCAGCTGTCAAATAGCCAGAACAACTCATGAGGAGGTATATGATGGCATTTTTAGTGTAAAAAAAACAAAACAAAGACCTCCAAGCTCTAGTATTGCTTGTACATAAAAACAGCAAAACTGCCCTGTTTTTAATGAGCGAAATTGGCAGCTCTGACGGATCGGATTAGCCTCCGAGGTTTCCGCGCATTTTCAAAACATTTGAAAAAGCAGATGCATTCACAGGTGTAGTCGTCACATTTTACTGCACGTGGCAATAAACTACTGCTGCATTTAACGCTGCCCCCGAGATGAACTGTTTGGAAAAGCGTTTCCGTTCTCTCTGCAAGTGTGACTGGAATAATCAGGCGACCAGGCAGCCGGTCGGGAGAAATTGAGTCCTGTGTACCATTATGCCCGTTCAATTAGACCTGAAAAAGTGTGAGAAAAAGAACGGAGGCCTGCAAGACAGATGAACGGCCACCGCAGTTCAAATTGTATACAGAGGGTTCTGCTGCGACGAAGACAGCTTAACTTGTGTTCTACATGATCAACAAACCACTGAATGTTGGGTCACATTTCCAAATTTCTGTTTCATAAAAAAGCAAGTTTAGAGTCATTTAGAGCTTAAAAACTCTTAAAGGTGCTCAATACAATATCCAGAGCATTCATTTAGCAGCAAACAACTACTTTCTATGTAAAGATATAGAGGAGTAATGTCTACCTGAGCAGAGAATGAAGTCGCTCTCCCTCTGTGTGTTAAGGCTTTCGCACGTCGAGGTCGTGACAAACAAAACAACATGAAAATGTGAAATACCTGTCTGTGAATATTATATGTCTAGAGCTTTCATTGCGAAAGAGAAGAACGGAAGGAGTGTCTCCGGTCTGCGCTGAGGAGTAATAAAGTTTGCCAGCCTGGTTCTGATTATGGAGCCTCCGTCTTGTTGTTTCAAAAGTATAACCTGTTCCACACAACGTAATTGGTTGACGCCTTTAGTCGCAGTATGAAAGCTCAGAAAACCATCATTGTTCCAAAAAAATAATACTAATTGTACGTAACATTTGTGTTCTGTGTGAAAAAAACAATGACGAAACAACAATTTAAAAAAATATATTGACGTTAAAAACACGCTGCTGGTGTATAACGGCCTTTAACTCTGTCAGCACTGTTGCCGTAGTTAGTACCATTGCCGTCGCCATGTTGAGAGCCGTGCGGAAGCAAATGAAATGCTCCCAATCTCGCATTTAGCACCTTTAATTAAAACAAGAAGGGAACAAACATCTAAACCCCCAAAGCTCAGAGAATGATTGCATCCATTATTAGGCGCCGATAAGCTCCATTTGTTTGTTTTCAATTAACGCAATCTACCAGAGTGACCTAAGAAACCATGACGATGATATCATTGTCCAAGAACATGATACTACTGTTTATTCCAACGAATATAATTTTGTTTTTCGTTTACATGCGAATGAGCGTGTTTGAGTGTGTGTTAGGCATATTGTATTAATGTCTGTGGGTGTGCAATAGATGATTAAGCCCTAAAACCTTCCCGTGTGTGTGTGTGTGTGTGTGCGTGTGTGTGAGAAAGTATTAGAACACATCAATTAATCAGTGTGTGTACCGACCCTTAATTAAAAACTCCCACTTCCCCCTGGACCCTACTACTCCTGTGTGCAAAGTGTGTGTGGAAGTTATGTCTGCATTTGTATGCACGTCCTCACCGCTGCTGCATCTCAATATTCATGAGTGTGCATGCTGCATAGGAACTTGCACAACACCACTCTTCATACTCACAGGCACATTTAACTGTGCTATTTTTTTTCATTTTCCATGTCCTGCTGTGATTTCAGAAAACAGGTAATCAACAGTTTTTGTCTGCCCTACGGTGTCTGTAGAGGTTCTACTCGCCAGAAAAAAGATAGCATAGCTCTAAACACAATCAACACCTTTAATATGCATTCTGTCCTTTTCGAGAGGAACTCCTGACTGAGCTCGAGGTCATGAACGTGTTATTGTTGTGTTTCAAGGCAACATGCTAGGGACGATTGCTAACAGAAATAATGTGTTCTGTCTACATGTGGACTGTATTTCATTTCTACATGGGCTGTGTATTAGAGGTTCTCCTACTCTCAATCCTTGAATTGCTCTCTCTGGTTCTACTTGCTGCCTACACCAAGTCTTTTGAAATTTTGTTGCAAATTCTCATTCTTACTCAGCCTTGACTACTTTCCCAGCCATTCAAGGTGCGATATTGGAAAAGGATAAAACATAGGGATTGGAACATTTTTAAATTGTTTTTTTTAATGTCAGAATTAATATATTTGCTTCATTTCAGTTTATCTGAAGGTAGAAGGGAGTTGCGGCTTTTATTGTTGTAGTCTGAGTAACGTCAAATCTGTTTGTCATCCGTCATATCTGCGTCTGTGCCGACATTTATGTTAAATGCATTTAAACGGCCCTGATGGAGCTGACCATGGATGTATAAAGAGTACGGGGCTGACGGGAGAGTTAGAGACGGACTTGGCGAAGTTTGTGGAAGTATACACGTGAGACAACGTCCGGTTTTCAAAATAAAGTGTTAACAAAAGGGAACTGTATATACCAAATACATATATGGAATTAAGAATGATAAGATTATATTCACCAGATGTACAAAACATTACATGTCCCTTATCAATTAAAAAGAAAAGCTGAGGGAAACGTCTTTATTCTTTGAGATTTGGGTTGTTGGAAAAATGTAATATATAATATCTGACAATGACTGATATATTTGACTTCAGGACATCTCTGACTACATACACGCTGAAAATCAAACCTTTTTACTGTATCAATTAAGATATTTTACAAAGTAAAAGTCCCTAGAAGTGTATGATTCAACTTTTTCCCATAGTATAGTGTTAAAGTTAACAAAAAAAGCAATAATCGTAATATTGAATTGCAATACTTGTAGAATCGCGATACATATCGAATCGGCACCATCGTGATAGTATCGATTCGGTAGATGGGTGTATCGTCCCAGCTCTAATAAAACAATGCCTATCATCTATAGCTAAACACATAAGTCCACATAAGAGTATTTTTTTTGTTCTTCCATTAAAGTAAACTGAGCACATCACATATTGCTGTGAGTTGAAGGAAGTGAACTGCAGATGACCCAAACCTTAGACGCCATGACAGATAGCCCCGTCTCCTAGGAAAGTACATTACTCACCCAACTAATCAGATTTCACACCAGCAAGGTCATCGCCTTCTCCTCGCCCCCTTTCTCCGACCTTCTGTGTTTCCAGCTCTCACTCTGATCACAAATTAATATTCACACAGACGTCCAGACGGCTACGGGGCTGGGGGGACTGAGAGTGTGTGTGTGTTTTTGTTTTTTATACGTGTGCACGGCTGATCTCAAGCTGTGCTGTTACAGCAGACGAGATGACAGATTGAAAGAAAAGAACGACAGAGGGGGGGGTGAGAGAGAAGAAGTGAGGAGGCCGCCGAAGAGGAAGCTGCTGTGGAAACGCCATGTCCTCTGCTTTGAAGTTGGCTATATGTTTTATTCAGTATGGTGAAAACCCACTGAACTAACTCCCAGAAAGGAAATGTATTTTTCTTAAAGGTACAGTGTGTAGGATTTAGCGGCATCTAGCTGTGTGGTTGCAGATTGCAACCAACTGAACGTCCCTTTGCTCACTCTTTCCTTTCCAAGACTGCGGTAACGTGAGCCGCTGAGTGCAAAAACGCGGTAATGTTGTTCGTCGTGCTCAGAGGCCATCTTTCCCATAATAACACTACTTTAGGAGCAACGGAAGTCAGACAGCGGTTAGCGGTACCATGGTAGCGTAAAAACGTGAAAGCCAGTGTTTGGTTTGTCCGTTCTGGGCTACTGTAGAAACATGGCGGACCAACATGGTGGACTCTGTGAAGAGGGCCTGCTCCCTGTGTAGATATAAAGGGCTCATTCTAAGCTAACGTGAATATGATTCTCAGTTTCAGGTGATTATACACTAATGCAAACATAGTTATGAATATTATATTCCATTTCTGCTAATAGACCCCCCAAAATGTTACACACTGCTCCTTTAATCTATCTTCAGTGATATTTCTGTATCTTATACAGTATCTACCAGGTTTGGTGACAATTCTGAATTTGTGCATTTACGGAATACTCCATCCTTGTTTTGTTGTGTCAGACTGCTAAGTGAGAATGAGAATGAATTAATTATAACATGCTGGATTCAAGGATGGTGAAAATCCGGCAGAGGAAAACACCACACATTATTTGTAGCCAGAAGAAGAGAAAAGTATCTTTCCTGTGTTCTCCCAGCTGACTAAAATGCCAAATCAAACAGGAAGTAGTAACAACACTTGTTTGGTTTGTCTTGAGAGGATTGAATGAGAGTAGGTGATGAAAGCCACAGATTCTCTCCCCATTCTAACTTCCTCTCCTCCTTTGTGTTTCACTTTGGTTCTATTTTCCTCTTCTCAGTATCATCCAACTTTATTTTTCCTCCATTCCCCCCCCTTCCTCCCTCTCTGCCTCCCATCCCATCCTCCCCCTCTGCTTCGTCACAGCAGATTTCCAGCCGTTTAATCCCGATTATGGCTTCAAAGTCCCAGTTGACACCGAGCAGCTCCAACTTGTTGTGTATGTGTGAACATGTGTGCATACGCCAGCGAGATGCCGGTTCTGGCTATACGCACATCTGTCTCGTGTCTGTCGTTTTTAGCTGTGAGACATTGTGCTCGTGTTGACATGTCGCGTTAGCGGGTATGCGTGTTCGCTTCATGATAGCAGACACTTAAGCTGGAGTGGCAGTTTTAGAAGGTAACTCATGTTTGAGTGAATATACTTGCATGTGTGAGATTGTTTTTGCCCATAAAACAGCTGTTTTCTGAGTGATAGTTGATGCGTTGTGTTGAAGTAAATAGCTTAGAGCTTAGTGGCTGTATACTACTGGTTTCAATGCTCGCTGTCATCTTAACAACTTCACCTTTCTTCCAATCTTATCTGCTCTTTTTGTCCTCTTTTCACCTGCAAAAACCTTTTTGCCCAAGTTCGTAAAACTTAATCTTGTAAAATGTTTTATATTTTTAAAACATTATTACAATTTTAAGGTTAAACTAAAATTTAAACCATTTGCTAATAAATCAGTATTTAGTAGTGCCAAAGTTAGCAAACTAAGCTAAATAACTTCAACTTTCCAAATGAAATACAAACTTAACAGCATGATGGGTCCTCCTCATAGACTGTATGTAAGAAGTGGACGTAGTCACCGTGACCTCACCCACTGGTTTGTGGAATACGGTTTTGAAGCCTCGAGTTTGGGATTTTGGTGGTCGCCATCTTGTTTTTTTGCAACCAGAACTGACATGAACACAGATGGAGCTCAGTACAACTGAATACTGTCATTTTTAGGCGACCAAAATGTTACAATTAACTTTCATGTACTGAAAACACACTGTGAAAGGGTTAAAGTTTAAGACGTAAACATGGACAACTCCCAGACCGCACAATGTCGTGGTAGTGACCTGTCAATCACAAAGTAGCCACGCCTTAAAGCATACCCTGCTTTATGGTCTATTTGACTCTAAATAGGACCATAATTTACTAAATGAACATCACGCTGTATTGAATAAAGACTTGAAACTAGTGATTGAGACCATAAACCCATGTTTACAGTGTTTACTGAGGCAATAAATCAAGTGAGAAGAAGGCTCATTTTCTCATAGACTTCTATACAATCAGACTTCTTTTTGCAACCAGAGGAGTCGCCCCCTGCTGGCTGTTAGAAAGAATGCAAGTTTAAGGCTCT